>VMDO01004684.1:0-121761 GCA_007922755.1 Pedetes capensis
TAGAGATGACATGGTGCATTTTGTCATGGCTGGGACTTGAATACTAGACTGTGGCTTCTTGTAACTTGGGAGAAAAGTCAGATGCATAAGAAAAGATCTTATAGAATATAATACTAGTAATATTTTTAATGACTCTCACTATTTTCCAGATATTGAGATGGGTGATTTATATGTAAAATTTGGAGAATTAATGTAATAGAATATGTAACTTTAACTACATCATTTATTTCTGCAGCTCTGAAGAAGCAAGCTCTTTATTCCTGGGGAGAGGAGGCCACTGCTGCTTTTCTAAGGGACTCTTCTTTCCTGTACAAAAGATAAACCAGCTCTTTCATGGTGATGAGTCACTGGGTTCATAAATCATCTCGCCAAGAGCCACCAAAGGGGAGGTAGACACATCTTCCCCGCCCCCCAAGGGCTGAGAAAGAGAGAGCCAAGGCAGAAGAGAAGAGAACCTCCCAGGAGTCAGACTAAGAGAAGAGGGGTGGTGATGGGCTTCAAGAGTGGTGAAACTTGAGCTGTATGTACCCATACTCTGAAGGGAGCTGGAGCTCCCAGGAAATAACTCAAGTTGCATATGGTTAGTGGATACCAAAGCCATGAGTCCCCAAGTCCAGGTAGGCGTGGAGAGGTTGTAGCTACCTTCCTTTGACAAGGCTACCTATTTTCTGATAAGAAGTGTCCTTGAAGGTAATCTGAGTAGATGGAGAACCTGAGACCTCTACCCAGATTTCCTTGATTGGGTTCCTAGGTCACCAGCTCAAAGAGCAGGAAATCATAAAAAATGGCAGCTATTAGATTGTTGAGTGGGGTACTGGGCCTGAATTTGATGTGCTTTAGAAAAAGTTATAGGAGAGTTTAAAAACTCTCACAGTCCAAAACAGGCAGAACTAAGTGCTACCTTTAGGAGTGAACACATAGTAGCTGTTGTCGTTAGGTGCCGTCGAGTCATGTCCAATTCATAATGACCCTCATAGGGTTTTCAATGGCAGATTGTTTGGGGATTGCCTTGGGAGTGGGTTGCCACATCCTTCTCCCATTTTTATGGTGCTAGGAATCGAACTCGGGACCTCAGAGGCTGCAGACCAGCACTCTACCAACTGAGCTAAATCCCAGCCTACATAGTAGTAGAACTATAAAGAAAATGATCAGGAAAGCCAGGAGGGAAGGAAAATAGTGTGGTAAGAAGTAACCACCTAAGTAGGTTCTCAAGACAAAATTCAGGACTCCAAGTGAAATTCAAATTTCAGTTACACAATAAAGAATATTTTAATAAATCTCTCCCAAAATATTGTATGGAACAAATGTATACTTAAAATCATTCATTTTTTAATCTGAAATTTCTTTATTGTGTTTTTGTCTGCTAATCTGGCAATCCTATATTTAATGTAACGTTGTTGTTAGGTGTTGTTGATTCAGGTCCATCTAATAGAGACCCTTTGTACAATGAAATACTACCAATACATGAAACACTACCTGATACTGACAGTGCTTCTCTGCTATTCATAGGGTTTTTGATGGCTGATTGTTTCAGCAGTGGGCTGGGTGCAGGTTCTTCTCCCAAGCCTGTAGCACCCAGTATTCCCAGGAGGTACCCATCCAAGGACTAACCAGACCCAGACCTGCTTAGCTTCCATGATCAGATGAGATCAGATGCCAGGGTGGTACATGTTCTATTTCTAATTAATTTTTTTCATTGAATATTCAATGAAATAATGGCTGAAAACTTCTCAATTTGGTTAAAATTGGAAAATCTGTAGTTTCAAGAAGCTGAGAGAAGACCAAACAGGATAAACCCAAAGAAATCTATACCAAGACATATTGTAATCCAACTTCAGGAAAAAAATCAAAAGATCTGGAAAGCAGTGAGAGAGGCATGTCACTTTACCTACCTAGGAAAAAGTATTTAAATGACAGTAGGCTTCTAATCAGAAATCACAGAGGCCAGAAAGGAGTGGCCCAACATTTTTTAGGAGCTGAAAGAAAATAACTATAGGCTCCAAATTCTCTATCCTGTGACATTTCCCTCCAGGAAGGGAAAATAAGACATTCTCAGATGGAGGCAAGCCAAGAGCATTTGTCACTAACAGTCCCACCTACTCTAAAAGGATGACTAATGGAAATTCTCAAAACAGAAAGGAAATGATAAAAGAAGGAATGTTAAACATCTGGACGGAAGAAAGAACAATGGAAAGAATAAAAATATGAGTAAACACAATAGACTTTCCTCCCAGTCTTAAGTTTTCTAAATTATGTTTGACAAGCAAAGCAAAAGCATAACATGTCTGAAGTAGACTTCAGTGTATGTAGAGGAAATATTTGAGACACTTGTATAGTAAATAGTATTTGTGTGTAGAGGGAGCAAAGGGACTTAAAGGGAGGTATAAAGTTCATATACTTTATTCAACCTAGGAAAATATTGACACCAGTGCATGGTGGTCCGTAACTTGATTGTGATGATGGTTGTGGAAATCTTTGCATGTGATAAAATGGAATAGATCTATACACATACATCATACCAATGCCAATTTCCTGGTTTTAATATTGTGCTATATTTATGTAAGATGTAACTTTGGGAGGATTGAGTGAAAGCTACATGGGATCCCTCCTATCTTTGCACTTTACTGTCAACCTGAAATTATTTAGAGAGAGAGAGAATATGAGCAAATTACAATTCTCATGCTTTTCCTGGTGGACTTGTTTGGCTTTAGACTCTCTAGTAAAGCACAAGTGCTTTTAGGATGTCTGAGGTAAGTTCTGGCTAGGTAGAGACTGTAGTGATTGAATCAAGGCATCTGTGAGTCAGTCTGAAACAAGATGCCCTTGTGTCTGGACACATCTGGGTTTCCTGTGCACTTTTGAGGGAATCAATATATTGATTTTCATTTACCTAGCCATATGTGGCCAGGACATGGTTTATTTAGAAATATTGCCTCTCCCTGTGCATCAAAAGATGATGAGGCAAATTAAGAGGTCTACAAAACCAGTCTTCCTAGAGAGGAACAAGTCACGAAATAAAAAGCCTGTCCTTTGGAAATCTTTCTCTTCTTTCTGGTCTGAACTGTGCTCGCAGTCTGGTCTGTCTTGGTAATGTGCTTATGACATACACCCAGCCTCCTTAAAAGTCTTCTTGGCTATACCTGCAAGCTATAGCTCAATTTTCTCATTTTTTTCTTTATCCATTATCACCTTCTTTGCCCACTGCACTTTCATTGCCATGTAGGTTACTTCAACACTCTCTTCTTGGTCTCCTTTCTTCCATCTTGCTCTCTTAAAATCTATCCTCCATACAGCAGTCCACGTGGATGGTGTATGTGTCACATGTCTGCTTAGTACCTCTTGTGGGTCCCCTTGCACTTGAAATAGAACTTATACTTGTTACATGGCCTGCAGGATCCTGTCTGACCTAGCTTCTGACCAGTTCTCCAATCTCATCTCAGTGACTTGTTTGGCCTTATATACACTGGCCACTTTCTACATCTTCATCATCCAAAGTATTTCATGTCTCAAGGCTTCATCCTTCTTCGAATGGCCCTCTGGCTGTTTTCTTGGTGCAGCTGGATCTTCTCTTTTGTTCTGCAATTGAAATGTTCCATATCCAAGTGGCTTCTTTCGCATTCCGTCTAAAGTAGCTCTCACTCATTCCATTGGCTTATTTATTATCTCCATTGCAATTATTATGCTCTGTAATTATTCTATTTGTTTTCTTACTTATTGTCTGTCATTCCCTTAGAATATAAGTTTCATGGGGGAAAGGATTTTGCTTTCCTATTCTCTATAGCAGCCTGAGCTCAATGGATATCTATTAAAGAAATAGATGAATGAATTGTAGACTATTAGAGCTGGCAGGGACCTTCTTGCCTCAAGACAAGGTATTCCCTGGGGGAAAGTCCAAGGATTTTGAGGAGAAAAGACACTGATAGTAATCTGACATGTGAATGGAGCACCTTACAGTTTATAAACATTTTGAACTGCAGCACCTATAGCTACATGAAGTGGATTGTTGTTGTTGTTAGGTGCTGTCCAGTCGGTATCCAACTCATAGCGACCTTCTGTACAACAGGGGAAACATTATTGTCAGTGCTTCTCTGCTGTTCTTAGGGTTTTCAATGGCAGATTGATTTTTGGGAGGGGGTTGCCAGGTCCTTCTCCCAAGCCTACAGCTTCTGGTGTTCCCAGGCGGTCTCCCATCCAGGTACTAACCAGGCCCGACCCTGCTTAGCTTCTGAGATCTGACTGGATGGGATGCCACAGGGCTAATGCTGCAGGCCACATGAAGTGTATACAACATCATTATTTCCACTCAACAGATTAGAAGCAGTAGGGATGCCTGGTTGCACAAATAGTAGCAGACAGGAGCCTCGACTCCACATAGGCCAGTTCAGCTTCTCATCCCACAGCTGTCTGGCAGAGCACTTTGGAACAAGATGCCCTGTCATTCCGGGAAGCTGTGCAGCCTTCGCTGTTTACCCAGCAGCAGGAGCTTCTGGTGGTCAGCATCAGGCCCTGCCATCAGAATATATAGCAAAGTCAAGAAAGGAAATTCCCTGCGGAGGGAAAAGACTTCAAGAGGCAATGGAGACATGATAATTCAATGCCCAAGGAAGAGAGAGAGAAGCAGGAAGGTAAGTGGAAAATAAATACATCGAGACATTTTTTAAATGCATTGGTTATCTTGGAGGCTTCAGTTTATCAAAACATCAGAACCTGTTCATGCATCCCAGGGAACAGTCAGAGCAGGACCTGCTCTCTGTTTCCTTATGAGCCTCACAAGGTGTCATTTTAGCTCAGGACACAAGAGAGAGGTTCACTCTGAAATCTCACTGCCTAGCTGCTGGCTTGTGGCCCTCCGCAACCATCTTGTGTTCCCTCTGTCCTTTCAAAAGACTGAGAAAATGATGAAAGAGTTCCAAAAGGGGTTCATTGCTGTTCCCTTCCTGTTTCAAGAATCCTGGTTTTTAAGTGATTATCAACCCCAGTTTCAAAAGGGATCCATTTGAAGAGAATGTGGTTGCAGAAATTCTCCTTGCATATACCTTTAGCCATGTGGCAAATTACCTTATTAACCACCAGAGAGTCCAATCTTATTATATAATTAAACCATCTCTCCTCTTCTTAGTAAAACCACATGGGTTTTAACTGTGGTGTGGCTTTAGATCCTTTTCCCTCTCTTTGGACGTCTGTATAGTAAGATCTGCACAAAAGAATTTCTGTTATTTTGTCTTGCTGACTAAAGGGTTACAACATTAAATAAAAGGGAGGGTAGAGATTGTCTGGCTAGGCTCATACTGGCCACTGACGTGGCAGCCACTTGGGTGGTATGGAGGTCTGAGATGTATAACATCGATTACTGCTTTTTCTTGCAAAACATCTGGAATACAAAATCCTGTCATTAGACATCCCACATGTTAGAAAAACAAAAGGACAGGAAAAAAGAAAACCCAGTCCCCTAAAATGGCTGGATAAAGCCTCATTATTGCTGGTAGGAAATTAGACATTTAAGGTTATACTTCAAAGCAACTATTTTTATTACAAGAGGTTCAATATTTTGATTTATTAGGCAGCAGAACAAGATTGTGACAAATATTTCTACCTCAAAGGAAACACAAATCGGACTTCTAAGAAGTCATATATTGAGTAGTTTAAAAATAAAATCTGTTGTAACAATAGTTGTAATGATGAAAATTGTATGTTTCTACTCACAGCCCCAAATAAATGCCTGCTGTAGTTCTCATGCCTGGAAGAAGAAATGATTTAATCTTGTGGGAATTCTCTTCTAATCAAAGGGAAGCACTAAAATTTTGTAAAATGAAAGCAATTAAAATTGTTAGTAAGTCTGTGCTACCCTTCAATGAAGGTCAACACTGAGCAGAGCCTGTGTGCAGCCCTATATTTCAATTTGAACTGTACCTTTTAAGTGGGATGCTCAGAATGTAGAATTGCTTTTGTTGTTGTTGTTGTTAGGTGCCTTCCCACTCATAGAGACTCTCATAGGGTTTTCAATGGCTGAGTGCTTTGGGATTGCCTTGGGAGTGGATTCCCAGGCCCTTCTCCTATAAATATAATTGAAGGATGAAACATAGGGTTCTGAGACAAAGCTGAAAGAATTTAGAGTACTTCTTGTTAGGTGTCCTTGTCGGTATCCGACTCATAGCGACCCTTATAGGGTTTTCAATGGCTGACTGTTTCGGGATTGCCTTGGGAGTGGATTGCCATGCCCTTCTCCCATTTTTGCGGTGCTGGGAATTCAGCTCTGGGCCTCAGAGACTGCAGCGCAGCGCTCTACCCACCGAGCTAAATCCCAGCCCCTTAGAGTATTTACCTTTGTTTAAAAAAATAATAAAACAAGAGGGTTAGGTTATTGTAACCACGTTAGGTAGCAGAACCTGTGTGTTCATTACATGGTGACCACTTTGACTCATCTCCAACGGGACATGACCTTCTTTCTATACCATAGACAATTCTGATTAGATTAAATCAGAAGAGGGTTTCAGTGAGTGTGTGCTCGTTAAATCTGGAAAAGGAATTTTTCAGGAAAACTGTAAAGTTGCTTTTTCTGTAGGTCTCCAGGAGTGGAAAAAAAGCACTTACTTTTCCAGGGAAGGTATGGGAACAAAATAGGGTGGGAAGAACACAGGTTGTGATGTGAGGACCGTGGTGTGGGTTCCTGTCTCAGCTCTGCCACTAGCAAATTCTGTGACTTTGGCTAAGTTACTTAACACCTCTGGATCCTAGGTTCTTACCTATGACATGAGATTGGACTAGGTGGCCTAAAAGAATTCACATAGCATATTTTAATCTCATGAGGAAGGCAGAATAAATACAGGAGAGCAATGAGATTCTTTATTCTATTCTTATGACTCTACTACTTTTGAGGGAAATTTGCCAGACAAGTTGGTGTACCAGTGAGTAGGGGTGTGTGTGTGTGTGTGTGTGTGTGTGTGTGTGTGTGTGTGTGATTATATTGGAAGGAGTCAAAGGGGGAACTCTGCATGCACCACAAATATGTTCATAGAAGTATAGGTGTAATTGGAAATTATGTAAATCACTTTGGTCTTTAAATGGCATGCAAAGGAATTCTAAAGGTGAATGAAAATGATTTGTAAATTGGATAATTACCATCACATATATCTGTTTAATAAGCATATATTTTCATTAGCAGGAGGTGTGCTACAATTCTGAGTTGTACTCCATAAATGTGTGTCTAAATGAACTTCTAGAATAATCTAAGCATTGCAGGGCAAACACCTCCTGGATTTTCAGACGGGAGGCGCTGCCACACACACAGATATCTTAATCACAAGTCACTGGGGACCCTCGGGTGCGGGGCGTGGACTCCTGCAGCCCTTGGATCGCCCAGGGAGAAGAAAGGGAGAAAGGAAAAGCCTCGGGCGCTTTTGCATTGTGGGGACCAAAAGCAGCTCTTTATTCTCCCTCTCCTCTCCTCTCCTCTCCCCCTCTCCCCCCCCCTCCCCTGAAGGGCAGAGGAAAATCTCAAATTTTGCGGGAGTCCCTTGTTCCGGCACCACCTCTATGCAGGGCAAGCGGGAGAAAGGAAAAAGCCT
Organism: Pedetes capensis; assembly: GCA_007922755.1. NCBI lineage: Eukaryota > Metazoa > Chordata > Mammalia > Rodentia > Pedetidae > Pedetes > Pedetes capensis. The sequence goes on from VMDO01004684.1 coordinate 7,566, forward strand.
CTCTCTCTCTTTCTCTCTCTCTCCCTCTTTCTGGCAAGGCTCTTCTGCCTCCAGCGCTGGGACCAGAGGCTGTCCTCAGCTTCTGTCCCTAGGTGCTGGGCAAAGGGACTGTCCTCAGCTTGCTTGTAGTCCTTGAGAGCACTGTCTAGTTGTCCTGGTCTTAGTGGTCACGAGGAGAGATGCTTCTGTGTTGCTGATCAAATCCAGAGAGAGTTCTTTCTTTCTTGGTGGTCAGATGGAGAGAGTTCCCAGCAGGAAGCAACAGTAGCCACCGTTCTCACCAGCAACCACTCCACCAGCTCCACCAGCTCCGCCAGCTCCACTAGCTCCACTAGCTCCACTAGCTCTCTCTTGTATTCAGAGGGAGCTTTGTTTATATAGCCCTTGGGTAACTAACTGCCTTAACTGCCTCAAGATAACGATCAGGTGGGGGCTCAAGGGGCTAGATGCAACCAATTTAGGAGTGACATTCAAATAGAGAGTGAAACTAGATGTCACACCTTTGGCAATCAAGGGGAGATCCTTGATTACTAATCGGGGGCAAGATGAGGGTTGAATAATTCCCTACATAGCATCAAGTGCTTCCATGGTCAATGCCAAGAACAAGAAGAATAGAGTTTCTACACATGAGCCTGAAATGCTGAAAAATTCTGATGTACTTTTTGAATCATCAAAAGCTAAGTAATGCTTACCCAGCATACTTTAAAGCTACTTTACTGAGTACTGCCATAACTTTGAGCAATTAGGAAGTGCTCAATAATTCTTTTTATTGATCAGACAGTTTGTGAGATACATTTCTATTAACTGGAAGATTGAATTTACTAGAACATCCGGGGCCTCTCAAGCTTTGTATCTTTTGTGTAATTATAGGAACCAAGGAGATAGCAAGTGAGAAAGCATGCTAAGAACCACTGGGCTAATGGCCATGCACACAGCTCATTTTAAAACATTGCCCCGTGAGAGCTTCGTAAATCAAAGCTGGTCTTTCTCCAAAATTAGCCAAGCACGTCAAGGTTACTGAGAGTCTGTGAGAGACAGGGCCTCGGCAGGTGGGCAGAGAAGAGAAAGCTGGTATCATGCTCACAGTCTCTCCAATGACTCTCTACTCATCAGCTGACAATTACTGGACTCTCAACCCCAGACTTCAAAACATTTGGAAATGTTCATAAACATGTTCAGAATCCCCTGGTGTAAGTAAAACATTTTTATAAGATTATAAAATAGAGAAAACTGGCACAGGTTTTGTTTGAACAAGTGTGTTGGTGATTTCTTTTCCTAAGGTGAGGTTCTCTTATACAAGTCTTAGTAATTGCTCTGAGGGAATTTTGCCTCTCAATTTTTGAAAATGCCATAAGATGCATGCAAATCTCTAAACCCTATAGATGACAACCCCAGACTCTCAGAACTTTATGGGGAGAATTAGAGTGAAAGGTGGCTTCACCTAGGATAGAGTTTAGAAAGTAGAATTATAAAAGAGAGAATGGGATTCTTATTTTGATCCTTGCTTATGTGGAAACACTAGGATTATGAGGAGTTTCCTCACATGAAGAATCCCCACAGACTTCTCTAGGAGGTGAGTAGGCCTGCCCATTAACACATTAGCTGCTTCCAGAAGAATGAAGCATAAAATGTCACTGGCTGATTAATATTAATTGCCACTACTAACAGCTGAAAGCTTAAAAGGGGAGAAAGGGTGGGAAACCAGGTTAGTTTATTATGGCTAGATACAATAGAAATTATACCTAGCCACCCCTCCCTCACCCCCATTAAGGAATTTCCTGAAGCCACTAGGGCCTCCTGGCTGTTAGCATTTGAGGGTGGGCTGGGAAGAGTGAGGAGGGGAATGATTATTGGAGGAAGCTCCGTTTGGCCAACCCTCATGTTTCCTTCTCTGGCCTTTGCCTACCAGTTTCAAAGGCATTCTTTTCAGAGAGAACATTGGTTGGAGTGAATAGCTTTGAAGATGAGAAGCTGGAACTCCTCTCAGGGTGGTTGGGAGGACGGTATTTTTCTTCCAGGAAAAGGGAACAATGGGGAGAGATTTATTTAAGCAGTAAGTGGTGGCCTAAGAGGCAGCCATCTTTCCAGTTAATGACCAAGCAGGGGGAGGGGCAAGAACATCAAAGTTGCTTTAGGAGAAAATTACTGACATTCCTGAAACAGTCCCAGATTCCTCACATCCCAGTAAGCAAGACTCAAGTTCACTCACTTGTGAAGAGGACCCATGACAGCCCTCCATTCTTTTGTTGCCTTGACTTTCAGCTCATTGTCCTAGCTGACCTCTTCTTAAACTAAAGAGTAATGACTGCTGATTTGACCATTGTTCTCTGTGCCTAAAGATGTCAGGGGTCGAGATCTATCGCTACAGAGAATTCAACTCTCAAGAAAAATCTAGAAGAGCGCTTCATTCATGTCCTTAAATATTTAGACATGTAAAGATAGTTGCAAGTAAAAGCAATCTGAAAGAAAAATAAGAAAGGAAGTGAGAATCATAATTGTCTCACTAAAGTTTGGAGGAGCTCCTGGGATAACAACAATAGCACCCACACATGCACATGTGCATATGCACATACACAGTCTAAAAACGTAGAACCTTCTCAAGGTCCTCATGGCAGGATGTGCACATAGTAATAATATATATTAAATCTGGGTCTGGAAGAGTCTTTTTTCTAATCCATTAAGTGTCATAATGCCTTTATGGTCCATGCTAATATTGATGAGAGTTCTATTTTATGTATTCTAAGTTTTGAGACAGGTATAAAGGACAGACAGAATCAAAAAGTTCAGAGAGTCACTCAAAATAGTTAAAGTGAAATAATTAAAGGAAAATGTTAGCTTTTTAAAAACAGTAAGACAACTACTAAGAAGATATCCTTCTCATAGTGGAGAGTGATTGTTACAAATCTTTGTGAAGACATGTTTTCAACTCAGTTGGGTCAGAACGTAGAAATTGGATTTCTACTCTATACGTTTGTGTGCACTTATTTTTATAAGAAACTGCAAATTGTTTTCCAAAATGGTGCTGTCATTTTGCATTCCCAAAGACAATATTTGACAATTATGGCTGTTCCACATCCTTAACAACACTTGGTATTGTCAGTCTTTTATTTCAGCCATTCTAGTGGATAGGTAGTGCCATAGTTTTAATTTGCATTACTCTGTTGACTAATAACATTGAGCATCTTTTGATACACTTATTTGATTTTTCCTAAATCAACTGTGGGAAAGTGTCTAACTTATTATTTTTTTAATTGTCCATTTATTTTACTGGATTGTTTGTCTTATTACTTAATTCTAAGAGTCTCTTATCAGCTATGTTTTGCAAATATTTTCTGGTAGTCTGTAGCTTGTCTTTTTTATTTCCTTAAAGGTGTCTTAGTTACCTGGGCATGATGGCTCATACCTATAATCCCAGCAACTTGGAAGGCGGAGGCAGGAGGATTGCAGGTTCAAGGCCAGAGGGCAGCCTGCATAATTTAGCAAAACCCTATCTCAAGATAAAAAATAAAAAGATGGGCTGGGTGCCGCTCAGTGGTACAGTGTTTACAAAGCATACTTGAGGCCCTGGGTTCAACCCAAGTACCAAAAAACCAAAAAACCAAAAACAAAAAAAAGAAAAGAAAAAGAAATTGACAAGCTGGATATATATATATATATATATATATATATATATATATATATATATATATATATATATATATATATATATATGCAAGGAACATAGAATAATCCAAACAATTGTAAAAACAAAAGCAACAACAAAGCAAAACAAAAAGCAATAATTTTTGAGGCCTTATTTTACTTGATTTAAGACTTAGCTATACAAACTGAACTGTGAAGTACTGACATGAATCTAGACATACAGAAATATGGAACCAAATAGACCCACCCATTTATGATTAATTGGTTTCTGTTTATTTTTTTAAAATATTCAAAGCAATCTTATTTATTATTTTCGGTAGCTGCAAATGAAGTCACAATGACATCAATAATCCTGAGTTTCTTCTCCCCATTTGCCCATAAAGAGTCTTCAGTTTTCCCACCTTGCTTAGCCACCTCAAAGTATCTTCCTTCTAGGTATTTCCTGATCTTCCAAAAGGGAGAGAACCTCTCATTTGGTTAGCACCAGCTTGTGCGTGAGCCTTTGCCTTCCCTCAGTATGTGCCAAGACTCCATGTCTGCTCTAGCTCTCTTTTCAGATCACTGTCCCACCATCAGTCTCCTAGGTGGCATGTGAAAATTCTCATGTTCCCTTACAGTGCCATCTTCCTGCCTCCAATATTCCTGTTAAATTTTGAGGTATTTAGTGGATGGGGTGGAGGTAGAGAGCTGGTTCCATGTAGCAATGGGGAAACTGGCTTTCCTCTTGACTAAAAGTCTCCAGGCCTAAGAGCAGCTTTTTTTTATTTTTCCATAGACTCATAGTCTTCAAGAAATCTAGCTTCTTCAGTTGCCATTCTCTTTCCAGTGAACTCAAGACCAGTGGTGTAAAGGTGGGGTGGAGGACAGGTAACATGCAGCCTGCCTCAGGAACAGAGGCATTGAAAAACTCCAATAAATATAAAATGATCCCCAACTTTCTTCCTCCAACTTTAACTTCAGTACAAAATATTCTTTCCATGCCTATCATCTCAAGGTAAACAAATGCTAGAAATAATAGTCACCACCCTTAGTAACATTGTTGAATATTTATTAACAGAAATCACAGCCCAACAGTGATGAATATGGAGTGATAATTTGGGGGCTTAAATGGATCTCTCTGCTTTTCACTTTACAGTCATGAAAACTGAGACGGGAAGTGATTTTATCTGTGGTAATGTAGCAAGGAAGTGGTTGCTGGACTCAGCTTCTGTGACCCCGAGGTCATCACTGTGTAAGCTCAAATGATTTGCTGACTCAGTGTCTACGCATTTAGTCAAAGGAGAAATCACTTCAAGAAGGCAAATAGCAGTCTGTCCTGGTATTTGACTAGAGGAAATGGTTGCTTCATTCCACATGGTCACCCCAATGGCCTTCAACAGATTCTGTGTTTGAAGAGAAGTGTCTCAAAGTCTCTGGAGAATATTTATTACGGTATAGTAATTTTGTGGCTTTGAGGCAAGATTGTAGCAAGAGTCTGTCATGGAACACTGGGGAGACTTCACAAAAGGTATTTCTGGGAAGTTACTGGGAAAGTTAAGGAAAATATGTATATTTAGTTAAGTCAAAGGGATCCTGGTGCAGTAGGGGATATGCAATCCATCAAATCAAAACATAATCAAAAGCATAAAGTGAAGAAATATAATTACAACTTGTACTTACTTTTAGAGTCCAGACCTCACCCTTGCGACCTACCACTTGAAATTCGAATGCAAACAAAAGCAAATCTGCTGTATTTCAGACAAAGAAGTGTTGCTTTATGAGTGTGAAGTTGAAGGTGGGGGTGTTGGTCTATGGGGAAGACTTAATTGTAGGCTTGAAAGACTCAGTGAGTGAACCACTCCAAGCATTACAGAATCCAGACCCCAGCCCGCTAGCACAATGGTCTGATTTCCAGAAACAGAACTATCCATCAGGAGAGAAGGTTGTTCCGCTCACTCAGGCGGCACTCATTGATTACAGGTCAATATCATTCTCATGTTTTTTGGAGATGGATGACTCTTTTATTCCCTCCCCTTTGGTAAATACTGTACTCTTAAGATAGCACACCTCCAGGGATCGAATATCAGGGGTACTCTTTTAGCTGGGGTTATGGTTCTATTCTGGGAAAGATGCTAAGGCTTTGAAAGGCATGATTTTTTCACAGCCCAGGAGCTGGGTCCAAAACAATCAAGTCTGAGAAACAAGCTGGAGGGACAGGAGAAAGGAGCAGTGGGCAGGAAGCAGGAGCGCACCCCATCGCTGTCTTACACTGGGGTCACTTGGAGGACAGACTTTCTGGATCCATGTGTGGTTATCATAAATCTGCTGCCATTGTGTCTTCTGGACACTGGTTACCCCATCTACAATCCTGTATATCCCAGGCCATCACCTCAGGAAAGACAAGATGATGCTGACGCTAAGGGATTCACAGGTCAGGGCACCCTCAGCGTGCTCCCAGACAGTCTCAGGCAGAGGTGGGGAATCATGTCTATGGAGCATGAATGAGGAATGATAGACTCTTGGGCTGACAAAGTCAGGGAAGGGCCCTCAACACATGGGCTGTGACTCTACTACTATGGCAAATCGTCCTTGCACCAAGCAGTGGTCAACGATATTTAAATGGGTCTCTGCCAGCTGCAGTGGTCCAATGGGAGAGGCTGAGGTTGCCTTGGCTGGGGATGCTACCTGCACAACTAGAGCAGGCAAAGCTCCTGATGTCTTCAGGTCTTTGCAAGTTGGTCAGACCCAGAATGAGAGCTGAGAAGTAACTAAGTGGGTGGGATCCTGCCTGCCTGCCTGCCTGCGTACTTACCTGGCATAAGCACTTTGTAAAGGCCTCAAAGACAGTTCTCATTCTGCACACATTTCATGCTTTACACACCTCCCACACATGCACAGCTTTCTGTAAAAACATTTATCTTTGACATTCATTAGGCCTGCACAGAGTTGGACAAGATGCTCTCTACAGAACGCTACCAATGAACTGATGCCCACGCTTTCCTCAGGTCTGTGTGAGCAAAGACCTCTATGTTCAAGTCATTTGTGAAAATCTCTCCTTTTCCTTTAATAATTTCCCCTTGCCTCCTTGCCTAGTTTGCTGTGGCATTTGTATTTGCATTATAATGGTTCATTATAAAATGAATATCATTAGGATATTTATGACACAAACATCATTATTCTGTGGAGGGGGTCTCTCTGGTGGTTATTTAGACTGACAAGTCCCGAAGTCCCTTCTGGGTAGTCTCCTACTCAGTGTCCTGACTGTGCTGCTTCATTTTCCATCAGGGATTTTTATTTGGCTGGCTGGACAGAGATTTCCACTATGACTTTTCCAGAAAAGGCCAAGATGACATTAGAGAGGCTGTGATCACTAAAAATGGTTTCCAAAGATTGTCTGAATCAGTTTCTACCCCCTGTTCAGCCTCCCCCGACACCCACATCAGGACCCATACACAGTGTTTACCAATTTGTAAGCACACGGAAAACCTTCCTAAAGCCAGTCTTTACCTGGGGAGATTGTCACCTATGTTCCTCACACCCAAGTTCCTTTCTTTTGCCAAGTGTTGCTTCTGTAAGCTTTAAACATGGCACCAAGAGATCATCTTGGAAGTTTTAAGAGGTCAGTAAGAGGTCAGATTTCTTGGATAGAAGACATACAAAGGAGAGAGAGAGAGAGAGAGGGGGAGAGAGAGAGAGAGAGAGAGAGAGAGAGAGAGAGCGAGCAATAAAAAGGAGTAGGAGGATAAGGAGGAGGAGGGAGAGGAGAAGGACAAGGAGGGGGAGAAAGTGGAGGAGGAGCAGGAGGGGGAGGAGGAGGAAAGGAAGAAGGGGAGGGGAAGAGGTGGAGGAAGGGCATGCTGAGGCAATCTCTGACCCATGCAGACAGAGTGGGCCAGGCTGCAATTTTCTCTTCAGAGATATGCAACACTAATTGCCTCCACCAAAAGTAATTTTCTAAGCAGCAAATTAAGAAGCTTACAAAGAAATAACCCTCAGTCACTGTGGATTAGAAGATGAACAACTTTGACTCTAAGATCCTGTTGGATGTGAGGCAGATCTAAATGCAGTGTGAGAGGCTGAGCTGACTTATATACTTGACAAGCAGCCCCTCCCCTTCCTGAGCCAGGAAAGAGCCATTTGGAGGTTTTATGCCAGCCTCAATAAGAGGATATTTTCCTAAGTCAGGGTTTTCCAAGCAGCCCAATCAATGCCACTTGAGAAGCACCAGGGGCCTCCCCTGAAGAAATCATCATTCAGCAGATTTAGGTCAACTCCATTTAAATGGAAAATTGGGGGCTTTTCCCCTTGATGCTAACAGAGTTGATCAAGTTCTCAGAAAATCATTCTTCCAGCCCCCAATGCAGCATAGTAGATATGGAAACAGAGAAGTACTATAGCATCAACCACATTGGGCAAATACCTTTGTGCATTTTGAGCATTCATTTCCTGGTGCTCTGTTGTTGTTGTTGTTGTTAGGTGCCAGCAAGTTGTGTCCGACTCAAAGTGACCCTTATAGGGTTTTCAATGGCTTTTGGATTTACTGGGGAGTGGATTGCCAGGTCCTTCTCCCATGTTGGGGGTGCTGGGAATTGAACTTGGAACCTCAGAGACTGCAGAGCAGCCCTCTACCAACTGAGCAAATCCCAGCCCTAGTGCTCTGTAGTTTCCTTAAAAGTAATCATAATAAGTAAGGTCACTGATTTAGTGGTAGGTTCTGTGTGGGCCTCTGCTCTGGTTTGAATATGGCTTGTCTCCACCAAATGCCCACATTTTGAGAGGTGGTGACCTTTGATCTCCTTAAGAGAGATCAAAGCCTTTCTCACAGGACTGGGTTAGTTATTACTAGAGTGAGTTGTTACATAGCAATGATATTACTTGTGTTTTGCCTCTTTTGCACATGTTCATTTGCACCCTGCTTTCTACCAAGTGGTGAGGCAGCATGAGGTCTTTGCTACATAAGGCCACCTGATACTGGACTTCCCAGCCTCCAGAACTGTGAACCAAAATAAACATCTTTTCTTTAAATATTACCCAGTCTCATGTATTGTTACAGCAACAAAAAAATAGAGTAAAAGAGTCTCATATTTACTTTTAAAATCTTTACACCTTCATATAATAAGTACTATGGTTATGGCCATTTTACATACTAGAAAACTAAAACATAAAGCAGTTAAGTAGCTCCCCATCAAGGGTTCATAGCTACTAAGAAAGGCAGGAAAGAGATTGAATAGAATCTGAGTTCTTGAATATGCTGAGTGTTCATATTTATATTGTTGGCTTTGTAGCCTTTTGTGGCCTCCTGAGGAATCCCATTGCTGTCCACATGACTACACCCCATCTCTAGCACCTCTCTTGGCCTTTCTGAGCTTCCATTATCACGTTCTGTGTGTCTGCTGCCCAGAGAAAACTGAAACTCACTTGTCTAAAGCCAGATATCACTTTCCTCCTTAAGGGTGCTTGCTATTGTTAATACTTTGGGAATTTTTAAAATGAGACTATAGAACTAATAATAAAAACCAGCACTTGTACAGTGCCTGACACTGTATAAGCACTTTATATGAATTAGTTCACTTAGTTTGCATAACAAGCCCATGAGGTACATACAATTACTAGTCTTCTTTTGCAGAGGAGGAAACAGAGAGTAAACAGCTGATAAATCAAGAGGACAGGTTTCAGACTCAGACATTTTGGCTCCAGTATCCATGCCCTAAATACTGAGTCCTACTGCCTCCCTACATCACATCAGCATGTGTGAGGCTCCTAGGTTCAACCAAAAGAAAGAAAGAAAGAAAAAAAGAAAGAAGGAAAGAAAGAAAGAGAGAGAAAAAAGACCAACAACTTATGTAATATCATGTATCATGTATAAATCTCTCATACAGAATGTTAAACAAAAGAAAGTAGACCCCAAAGACTACACACTTCATGGTTCCATTTATTATGAAGTTTGAAATCATGTGGCACAATCTATAATGTTAATTGTTAGGTAGTATCACACCTTGGGGTCTGTGGGAAGCAGAGATTGTTGTGCAGGAAGTTTATGAGGGCTGTGATCTGAGGGTCAGTATCTGTGAGGGGATGAAGGATGCTGGAGAGGGCAGAGGAAGAAGGTAAACTCTGATAAAGTCACAACCAGGACCTCAGCTAACCTAGGAGGCAGCTCTGGAGCTGCCATGGCCCATCAGGTTGCCATGGATTGGGGCAGAGGCTGGGCCTTTCTAGCCCAGTCATTTACATAGCAACCACTCATTGAATGTGAGTTGGCTCTGGAAGGGTGAGGGACCTGGTGTTCAGCTCTCTTAATCCAGGGGATGTCTTAGAGAGGGACTGGGCTGGAAGCTGTTGGCTCCCAGTGGCTCAGGATGAGCTTCAGTCTTGGAGGGTCTGGGAGCAACATAAAAATCTGATACTGGTTGCTTCTCAATAGGGGTGGCAATTGGAAGGTGCTACAAACCTGGGGCCTTTTAGGGTCCACTGATGTTCTGTATATTCAACTGGTGGCTATAAGAGGGTATGTTCATTTCTAAACATTTATGCTGATGATTTTTGCATTTTTCTGTCTATTTCAATAAGAAAGCTTATTTAAGAATGAAAGAATGAATAGAGGGAGTGATCAAGACTCTCACAAATGGCTGAGAAGTCAAGAAGGATGAGGACTGCAGAATGTTCCTTGCTTTTCATAGCAGAGTGGTCACTGGTCACCCTAATGACTGGTCACCTGACTGGCTAGCTGTCAGGATGGAAGCATTTTCAGAATGAGTACCAAGGGAAGATATGGAAAGCGTGAGTGTAGATGACTCTTGAGATGTTAGCGTGAGAATGTAAGAAGTTGGAGGGGCAAGAAGGAGCCTGGTGAGGAGTTTATTTTGAATGGAAAATAACTGAGCCCTTTAAATATCTGATGGAAAGGACCCAGTGAAGAGGAACTGGTTGTACATATTGGACAGATGAAGGATGGTTGACAGAGGGTAGTTTCTAGGAATGTGGAAAGGATCAAGGTTCAAAGCACAGTCTTATCTTTGGGGAGGCATTTTTAACCTCTGGTTGCACCAACTATTCAGGCCACTCATTTGATCCTTATTACATGATGCCTCATGTTGTTATGTTGTTGTTGTTGTTAGGTGCCGTCGAGTCGGTATCCAACTCATAGTGACCCTCAGAGGGTTTTCAATGGCTGACTGTTTCAGAATTACTTTGGGAGTGGATTGTCAGGCCCTTCTCCCATTTTTGCGGTGCTGGGAATTGAACTCGGGACCTCAGAGACTGCAGCACAGCGCTCTACCAACTGAGCTAAATCCCAGCCATGTTGTTATAGATGTCTATTTATAAAAATAATCCTTTTTATCTTTCAAGAAATCCTCTGAGGAACCATGACCAAGAGCCCCTGCATCCCCACTGATTACTTAGCACAAGGTTTTGTAACTGTAGGAATTCAACAAGTGTGCTGCTAGGGTAGTAGATAGTGACAATTATGATGGAAATAAAGATAAAGAGAAAAACATCCATATGTCCGGATCTGATATGGCACCTAAAGCAAGATGATTATGAAGAGTTGGATAGAGAATCCTCTTTGAATAAACTCTGATATTTTGCCATTATCTGGTTTTGTTTTTACAGTTTATACATCTGGGGATGGGAGGGGAAGTTCAAGGCAGTGACCAAAGAGGGACATCCCAAGTTATGCAATGAAAATAATGCTCTGTTGGATCCTTTCTGCAGGGCTATGACATAGTCTTTTCTCACCCTTAAAGAACTTTCCCAATTAAGAGAAAACAAATTCAGAGAACTTAAGCAACTTGTCCAAAATCCCATGGCTACTGGTGGAAGCTAGCCGAGTGTCCAGGTCCCTCTTGCCAGCAGCCCTGCAGCCTGTCTGCCGACACTGACCATGTGTTCCAGATGGACTGCACATGCTGGTGTGTGAACATGCCAGGATTGAGAAATTTGAAATGTGTGTTTGATCAATAAACTCTAGGGCTCGGTCCCTCGTGAAAATTTACTTTTCCCTTGGACTTGTCTACCCAGACATATTTGTGTTATGATGACAATTTGTAATTACATGGAGTCTTTCAACCTCAAAGACTTCAAAGTCCTTTTAGATGAGAACTATGGTAGGGCCTTCTGTTTGGCTTCCTGGGTCATTCTGCAGGCCCAAGTATCATGGAGGTGACTAGCTATTGGACATCCACTGCTGGAGGGTGGGTAGAAAATCTGTAGTAGAGGAAGAAAAAAATCTGTAGCCAAAAATCTTTGTACTAGCTGGGCACCATGGCACATGCCTGTGATCCTAGTGACTAGGGAGGCTGAGGCAGGAGGATTGTGAAATTTGGGGCTGGAGGCAGCCTATGCAATTTAGCAAGACCCTGTCTCAAAATAAAAAGTTAAAAAGGGTCTGGGGGTGCAGGTCAGGAGTAGAGTGCTTGCCTAGCATGTATACAGCCCTGGGTTCAACCTGCCCGTACTGAATAAAAAATATGCTTGTGCTAGTCACATCAGGATTTATCATCACAGACATTTTAGACCATAACATTTTAAGCAGCAATATTTTACACAGTTTGATTACAGAATTCAGTTAATTTTCTCCTCACCTTTTCTTTAAGCTAGCAAAATTACAATTAACTGAAAAATGAGAAGGAAGTGTTTGGTATTTTTTTTGGGTTAACTGAATTTAACAGCATCTCTCATTGTGTTAACCCTTTCTTTCCTACTAATGTTGCATTAATTTGGTGTTTTAGTTTTGAAATCTAGGAAGGAGGATTTCCAAGGAGAACATGGAACACAGCATGAGACAAAGTGGCATTTTCTGTAGTGGATGCTGTCAATGTCTTCCCTAAGTCCCTCTTAGCCACCTCTGGGTTCACCTGCAGCAGAGGTTGATGGTTCCTATTGCTATGGCTTCCCATCTCAGGCCTCTGCCTCCTCTCCTTCTCACTGCTTAGGGGTTTTCTGTGGCCCACAGCAGCTGCTCAGCCCATCAGCAGCAATGGAGAAGTTTTTACATTCCAAGCAGAAAATTTCAACAAGCCAATGGAGTTCATGTATAAGTATTTCTGGCCCCTACCTCTGGTGGGATAATTATGGGATGCATTCTAATGACTCCATAGAAGGTCCTAGGGATCAAACCCCAATTTGCCAATAGAAGGGACCTGTGGCTTTTTTCTCACCCTTTCTTAACTTTCTTTGCCCCTTACTGCTGGACTCACCTATGGAGTAAGGAACCTGCATGGTTTCCACATGAAGGCCCCTTCCTAAGTCATTGCTTTTCAAATCCTCTGTCATAAATTCAATTTAGCAGACCCCACCATTTTCAAACAATGGAAAATACTTTTATGCATCACAATTAGTAAGTGTCAGTACTGTGTTATGAACACTTTGATTCAGTTACATACATAGGTGTGTGTGCTGAATCACAGTTAAAATTTATTTCTTCCTATAGATTATGATCAAAAGAATTTAGAATTTACAGTTCTAAATGCTTTTGACATTTCACTTGTTCAAACACAGTGTATTTTCAATAAAGGAAGTGAGACCAATGACAAGAAGAAAGCAACAGCATCTGAGTTTGGAAGTGGCATTTCCCACAGGATAAAGGCTTGGGAAGAGCCTGGATGTTGGTCTTAGCTTTGCACCAACTTGCTGTGTGCGTGCAGCAGGGTCATGGGTTTCATGCCTCTTTTTCCTCACTTCTACAAGGAGGGGCTTAATCCGATTATTTTTGGGGACCCACTCGCTCTGACACTCTGGGAGCCTACCAATCCTGAAGGGCAGGTGAATGGAAACATCCACTTGGGTTGATGTCTTTAGACCCGACCTTCATAAGTGGTTCAGGGTGCAGGGAAGAGCAGGCAAGAGGCCCTTCATGGAGGGCTGATTGCTACTATTGCACAGCTGGTGTGGGAGATGATGTCACACAGGGGCGCAGGGAGGCCATGTGCTACCTGTGGGTAGGATGGGCAAGGTTCAGGGTTAGGGAGGGCTTCCTCATGCACTGGGAAGCAGTGGAGGCTGAGGAGGGCAGCAGTTGTTCCCAAATAGGTGCTAGAAGGCAATCCAGGGGCCTGTGGATTGGTTCTCTGTCCTTGACAAAGTGGAGCAGCTTTGGAAGGAGCTGGCAGGGTGGAGATTACCTGGAAAGACACGGAGGACATGGCTACTTGGATGTCACAGAAAGATTGCTTTGTTCCCTAAAATCAGAACGTTCCCTAAGATTAGAGTCCTAGAGAAAGTTTTCCACCATTGCCCTAATCCTCTACCCTGTACATGCCTGTCCTGGTAGCACTCCATCTTTCCACATCATTCCCTTACCTGGGTACTCCGGGATCTTTTCTCCCTCTTTTTTTTAAAGCTCTTCTTTCTTTACACAACTGGTCAAAGCTCAAGTCTTCTGTGAATGACATTTCTGCTGCTTTTGTTCTCTATATGATGGTTCCAGAAGTCAGGGATACAAGTGGTTTACCCTGCCATATAGTTTTATTTGTTTTTGCTGTTATTTATTTTTATTTTTTATTTTTTGTGCTGTGGATCAAACTCACGGCCTAGTGCATGTTAAGCACATACTCTCCTCTGAAGCCATATCCCTAGCTCTCACACCATTTTTAATTGCTCTCATTTTACATCTTTCATTGTTCATTCACCTACTGGTCAATTCCTCTTTTCTACTAGATTACTTTAAAGAAGGAGAAGAAAGGGGAAAAAAAACCCTAGGGCCCTAAATCTTTCTTTGAAAGGACAGAAGATAAGGTACGGTTTCAAATTAGAAGAATCCAAAGCTAAAAAACCTCATAGAAATGGGTGTGCCAATAGATAGCATCAAGGTAATCTGGTGGGAGATAAAAAATGGTAGTGATAAAGTGATAAAGTAGTTAATAATGATTGAGTGATTATTGTACACTAGGCACTTTCATAAGTGCTTCACTTGTGTTGACATTAAAATAACTGAAGTAGATGTTGTTTGTGTCCTTATTTTATTGACAAGGGGACAAGGGCACACAGAAGTTGAACATCTTGCTCATGGTTGCACAGCTACCAAATGGCATTGTTGATATGTGAATACAGGGAGTCTGGCTTCAGAGTCTGAGTTCCTAGCCAGAACACTATGAAGTCCTTCCTACCTGTGGGACTAGGATTAAGGAACATGAGACATTGGGAATTGACCTTGGAGGAATAGGTAGGAGGTCAGTGCTTGGAAGTAGGGATCTGGGCGTTTTGGCTAGATGGTAGACTTTTCTGGATCTCAATATATCTGGAATGATCCTAATATCTGGGACTAGGCATCTGTTTCTTCTGTATGATTTACTGTGGCTGAGTGTTGGACTCAATCTCCATTTGAGAAAGGCTAAGCAATAAAGATAAATAAATAAAATCTATCATGTTTTACATTTGGGGTTCCTAGTCTTCCCTCCCTCCTTCCTTCCTTCCTTCCTTCCTTCCTTCCTTCTTTCCTTGCTTCCTCATGCCCAGTTGCAAGATGCAAGGGTCTAGGAGGATTGACCAAAGGACAGGAAAGAACA
Organism: Pedetes capensis; assembly: GCA_007922755.1. Classification (NCBI taxonomy): domain Eukaryota; kingdom Metazoa; phylum Chordata; class Mammalia; order Rodentia; family Pedetidae; genus Pedetes; species Pedetes capensis. The sequence continues at coordinate 22,694 of VMDO01004684.1, forward strand.
GTATATTCTTTTTTTTTTTTTTGCAGCGCTGGGGGTTGAACCCAGGGCCTTGCGCCTACATGCTCTGCAAGTGCTGGACCACTGAGCTGCACCCCCAGCCCATTTTTTCTTTTGTTTTTACTTTTTGAGACAGGGTCTTGCTAAGTTATGTAGAGTGGCTCTGGTGTCAAACCTGTGATCCTTCTGCCTCCGCCTCCTGAACCGGCAGCTGGGATTACAGGCGTGCACTCCCGCACCCAGCTAGAACAATATATTCGTGAATGAAGGGCTTCCTCCTTAGGATCTGCGCCTAGGGGAAATCCTCATGAAGATCCTATGTTTCATGTGCCCAGTGAAACACAAAGGTAAATGCCATGAAATAAGAGCAGAAGAGAGGTTTTGGAAACATGGATGATGCTTCAAAGCAGAGAATCTTGTAGGGCTTAAGGAGGACTTTTATCTCTTGGATTTACTTCTTCAGGGAGTGTTAACTGCTCTCAGATTTAATATGACCCCTGACTGATTGGGAAGCAGCAACTGGTATAACTATTTTCATGGTCTCTAAATCGTCCCTGTTGCACCAAGAGGCTGTTCCTTGCGAGGCGATATGCAAATGGCAGTTATAAATTGCAATGCTGCAGGGAGGCTGTAAGCACATTCGCCTGGAAAAAATTATGGCAGGATCACAGGTGTATTTTACAAGCTTTGAGTTGATTCCTCATAAGAGCAAAGTCTGACTGCTTCTCAGATATCAAAGTTGTGTTCCATGCAGTGTGGCCCTTAAAAAATTTATGTTGTGTTTATCAGTGACTGTGGGTTCAGAGCCATGGTCACCGATTGCCTAATTACTCTTGCGTAGCTCCTTTTTGCTCCCGCCCTTCCGTTTGCCGCAGCCAGGAATTATGACCTTGATTGTTCCAGGCTGTTTCTTGAACATTTATGTGTTTCCCTTAACTGGAAATATTACAGTGAGAGCCTGCCTCCCTTCTGGGCTGGAATAGGAGATATTTTGTAAGCCTGTCTCATCCTTCAGAGCACATGGTGGAGGTTTTCCCCTGACCCTTCCCACACTCTGTCCTTTTTTGAATATACAGCCTTCTCTGGAGTCTTCCTCTCACACTCAGATTGTTAAAGAATGAAAACCTAGCTGTGAGATGAGTGGTCCTCCTTTGAGGGGTCTTTTGAATGTTAAATATAAGACATAGCCATTCAATCTGCAAGTTTTGTAGACATGACTGGGCCCCAGCTCTAGGTTTGCATCGAGCCTGAGACAGCAGGCACAGATCTGTGAATTGATCAAACAAAAATTCTCAGTTCCCACAAGGCAATCCTTTTGCAAAGCACAGTGCTGCCTGGGCCCCAGGTATAGCCAGATTTGCTGTGACAGTAGCCAGCAGCAAGTGGCCGGTTTCCAGTTAAGCATTGGGAAGCTGCCCCAGAGCTGCGCTACCTCCACCCCCGCCTCAGCCAAGCCCAAGGGTGGATTTCTGGGAATTCCATACACATCTCCCCTGCCATGCTCCAGGCAGCTGCTGGGGATATTCATCCACTCAGGCACTGGGGGCCTAGTTATATGCTTGGTGGTAGTTTATCTTCCTGGCCAGCTCACATCACCTAGGTTAAATAGAGTAAACCCAAGCACAGCGCCATGCTGTTAACTGCCACCCAGTGACTTTGGCATCTAATGGTGGAATCATCGCCCTGCCCAGACAAGAAGACTGTGGAAATCTCTGCTCGCTTCCAAGCCACTTTGCATTTTTCTTCTTTCCTATGTACATGAACAGCAGTGACAAATGAATTCTTCATGTGGCTGCATTCTGGAAAATTGTGGAGTAGCTTTGGCCCTGACCACCATGTCTATTTGATTTCCCCTCCATCCCTACTTCACTTTTAAAAATAATGAGCTTTACTTTTATTTTCCTTTTCATTTTATTTGCAAATGTGCCTTATGCAAGCATAAAATAATAATGAAATTATACACAAAAGTCAGGAAAATAAAATCCACAATCCCATCACCACAATGAGGCAAACTGCCTTTAGTGTTTATTACCCTAGTCACTCCAGTTTTTGTCACACGAATATGTAACTTTACCAGAAAAAATGATAGCTGACATCTATCTTTGCATCTGCTATTTTTCTAATTTGAATATTACATGGTAAGTCTTTTTACATGTCACCACATAGAATTTATATTCATCTTTCTGTTCTCTGCTTATCCAGTCTATTGGGTAAATATAATTGATTAAACCATTTTCTCCCACTTAATCAATGCGTAGGGATTTTAGCTTCTTGCTGTTATATTAAGAGCACAATGTGTTTTTCCTGTTTGGATGATTTTGTTAGGATAACTTTCTAAGTGGTTCCCTTCTATTTTTTGCTTTGGACACAGATAAATACGGTTTTCCTACTGACAGTATCTTCCATGGCTGGGAGTCTTAGTGGGAACCTTCTCTCCCCACATGTCTTGGGCCATGGGAGAGAGAGGTGGATGGAGGAGGGGGCACGGGTCTTTATAAGGAAGTGGAGAAAACTCACCGCACAGTTAATTAGAAAGTGCCATGAAGCAAGTCCAAACTTTATGGCTTTCCTAGAATTGATGACGGCTTCTAACCAGGCCTGCCTGTTCTCTTGCAGGTGTGTGCAGCCTCCAAGCCCATATGGTTTTTGGCTGCACTGGGCCTAATTCTTAGTTCAGCCCAGGATCCGGTAACTGAATATCAGCTAATAACTTTTCATAATAATGTAGCTTGGATCAGCTTCTAGCTCCAAAAAGGGGCCCTGTACAAAGCTCTGTCTTTTTCAAACTCCTGCTGCGTTGCTGGCACACCTGCTGGGAGACACAGCCCCATGGTCATCCCCAGAGCAATAGCCAAGCCTAGGCTCACAAAGGGCCAGCTGCAGGTTCTGTGTGCGAGGAGGGCAGGGCACAGAGCTTATTCTCCAGGAGTAACTTGTCTCCCTTGGGATCTGCCAGTAGGGCTGGGGTCCTGTGACTTTAAAAAAAAAAAAAGTCTACAGCTTTTGACTGAAAAATATTTTATGGCAATTTCCAGGACACAGGCAGCCCCTGGCTTATGTGAACTGATTTACAGGCATCCCTGAGAGGCTGAGGTCATGTGGGATCTTGAGAATGGCTGGACCAGCCTTTCGACAAAGGAAGTCTCTACCCTCCCCATTAGGTGGAAGATTTTCTCCTCTTCTGTTCCTCTCCCTGTACACAGCCACCTGCCCCACCTCCTGCCTATGGGAGTCCTGACACCTTTCCTACTTGTTCCTCTCCCCATGGCAGTGACTGAGAGAATGCGTGGGAGGCTGCTGTCCTGCCTGCCTTTCATGACCTCCCCAGGAAGCTTGAGCCGCAGCCAGACATCTGGTCCTGCTCTTGCACTGAAGCGGCCAGGAATTGCAGGGAGCAAGGCGTCCCTCCTCCTACCTAGGATCTGTCTGGTCATCAGAATCACCAGGGAGCTTGCTTTAGTTTTTCTCTGAGAGAGGGTCTTGCTGTGTAGCCCACGTTGTCCTGGAACTCACCATCTTCCTGCCTCCCAAGTGCTGGGATTATAGCCATATGCCACCACACCTGTGTGGCACCAGGGAGGTTTTGGATTGCTTGTTTTTGCAGTACTTGAGGGATTGAACCTAGGGTCCTGCACATATTTGCAAGTGCTGTATCATTGGGCTGCACCCCCACCTCCCTTTTTAATTTTGAGTCAAGGTCTTGCTGACTTACACAGGCTACCTCTGGCCTTGAACTCATGATCCTCCTGAGTTGTGGGGATTACAGATGGGTGCCACTGTGCCCAGCACCAGGGACCTTTTAAAAAGTACTCATACCTGGGTCTCATTCAGACCCATTGAATAGGATAGAAACTTGTCATCTCAGTTTCAGAAATGTCTCTAAATCATTCAGGTAGAGGTTATGGGCAAATGACTGTCCTTAGGAGCTGGTGCTTTGGTTCATCGCCTAAGGAAAAGCCATTGTCACTTGGCATGCATCAGTCTCTTTCCCTTTGCAGTTCATCAGGGGTGAGGAGGGTGGGGACAAGAGTTCCATGAGCCCACGGGTGTGCCCTTCCAGATGTTATCAAGAAGAAAAATGCCCCTTGAAAACTGTTGGCACCTACAGGATGGAGAGGGGAAGCAGAACACTTCAGCCTGGCAGTCACCAGGGGCTGGAGAGAGGGGCCTACCACAAGCAAGAGGGAGGTGGGCAGATGCACCCGCATGCCTTGAGCAGGAAGCAGAGGATCAGGAAGCAAGCCTGGGGCCTGGAACTGGCCTGCAGCTTGCCCTGGCAGGCAGTTCTTACCGCTGAGATGTTTGTGCCACTTAGCTGGATCCAGGTGGACCCAATGCCTGAGGGGCGCAGAATAGAGGAAGGGAGTTTGGGTTTGTCTTGTTCACTTCTGCTGTATGCCCGTATTTAGTACTGGCTGTGCTTGGTCAGTGCCGGCCGAATATTAACAGTTAACCTCTATTTCATTGCAAGCACTTAGGAACTGTGCCACCCGCTACACTTGTATTGTATCATTTAATTTGCACAGCTATCCCAATGGACTGATACTATCCTTGTCCCCATTTCAGGTAGGAAGCTGAGTCAGAGCAAGGTTGGGTGATTTGCCCAAGGTCTCACTGCTGGTAAGAGGAGAAGTGGATAGAATCCACTTGGGACCTGGCCACACCTGCCACGTGTTCCTGCTGTCACTCGGCATGGCCTGGCTGTGTTCCTGCTGTCACTCAGGAAGGTTTTGCTCTCGGACGAAATAGCCAAGCCCAAAAATCCATCAGGAAGGACATAGACATTTGTGAGTGTCCTCAGAACCCAGCTCTAAGGTACACCACTATCCCGAGAGGAAATGTCTCCATTGTTCCAGACATGAAGCTTGTAGAAACCTAGCCAAATGGGTCAAAGCTAAGGACAATTTGTGGCTTTTAGCATTTCTTAAGCCTTTCCTCTAGGATGCCATTCCCAAGAAATAAAGCCAATAGGAAGCTTTGATGAAATACTGTGCTGATTCCTAGAATACCTGCCTTCTATCCCCGCCTCCTTCCTCTCCTTAAGTTAGTTTTAGACGCAACTCACCAGTCAGACTGACTCTAGCTGAGACCTGAGCATAACAGGACAGAAGTCAAATGGAAACTGTCCCTCTGTGGCCCCAGCATCTCTGCCATTTCCTGAGTGATCTGGCTAATCATGGGCCTGAGCGTCCTCCAACTGGCCTCTAGATCCTTCTAGAGGAGATCCAAATCCTCACAGAGGCACTGGATCCTGCTTTCCACTCCAGGCCCAAAGTATCCATCTTCCTCAGTCTCCTCTGGGCCAGAGGGAAGGCAATGGCCTGGGACACTGACAACTATGTAAGTCCCAGATGGAATGGCACCAGGACTTTGCCCAACAACATCTCCGATTGGGCCCCTCAAACCCAGCTGTCCCTTGCTGGTTGGCTGGTTATGCTAGGTCTCTGGTTGGCCCCTAAGTCGGCACCTGTGGGCATTTCCCTGTCCACCTCCCTAGGGACAATGTTGCTATTTGTTTTCTACCTGGTGACAGTCAATAATCAATAGAAAATAAAGACTGTCACTTTAACTGGAAACCTGGCCCAAGTGGTTTTTTCTCTGCTAGGCCCTGTTGTCTACAACCACTCCTGGCTCCCTAACCCCCATTCCTCCTGATTCCCCTTTCCTCATGGTTCCCCAATCCCTTCCACAGACAGCATTAGCATCAGGCTGAGGCTGATGCTTTCGGGTCCTGCTAGGGTAATCAGATCAGCAATGACTTGCCCAAGGCAAGGTCAGGCTGTGAAAAGGGAGAACACTGGACAGTGGCAAGTGAACCTATTCCTCTTCCTCTGTCCAGCTCTTAGTCAAGATCCAACAACCTGTACCTCCCCATGGGTTCCTCTTTTTTTCTTTTTTTTTTTTTTTATTGGGAGTTGAACCCAGGGCCTCATACATGCTAGGCTGTAACAGTGAGCTGCATTCCCAGCCCCCTTTTTATTTTTAATTTCGAGAAAGGGTCTTGCTAAATTGCACAGGCTGCCTTTGGCCTCTTCTGCCTTAGCCTCCGAAACAGCTGGGACTACAGCCATGTGCCACAGTGCCCAGCTGCTTTTGGTTTTTATGTTAGACTCTCGGGTCCTTAATGTTCCTCTCACTTCCTGCATTTTTCAGAATTGAGTTTACTTGGTCATATTGTTCAGAACAGGAAAAAGCTTGTTTATTTTTTATTATTTGTTTTGCAGTCAGCCACATTATCAGGTTACCTTATTTCTTCTATTTATCAGGATTTGATTCTCTTATGGTTTGTGATATATTACAGGAAATTGTGATTATCCAATTTGTTTCCATTTCAAATATAATTTTATGTACTAAAATGTGTGTGGGCTTCCTTGTCTTTCAATTCAAAGTTTAATTTGGATTTTCATAACTTCACTAGATTATAACTATGTGTGGATCTTTTTTCCCCTCAAACAACTCCTATACTTTTGATCAGAAGTCTCAAATCTTTTTTGGGGGTTATAATTGGTGTTCTCTCCTGAAAAAGATAACATATTTCACTGGATTTGCTCACTATGTATCTTATAGATTGGCTCATTATATAATTTTCTGTCTTTCCTTGGTGAAAAGTGGACAAATCTTTTGTCCTATAATTTCATTTTATGAGTTTGGTATCTAGCTTGTTTTCTCCAATACATCTTTAATTTACTAACTTTTTAAAATCTGAAGGCAATCTTTGATAATCTCAGATCATGTTGCCTAAGATTTCTGAAGCCCACAGATCTCAAGTTTTTTGTGTTTTCCTGTTTCTTGGAGATGGGGTTATATTTGTTCTGAATCTTAAAAATGGATCTTTGATTTGAACAAGTTTATCTTTTTATATGTCCTGTGGTCTTCCTCCCTCCATTTTTCCCTTTTTTCTTTCTACCTTTTTTCTTTCCTTGATTTCTTATTCCCTTCTTTCCTTCCTTCCTTCCTTCTCAACCACAGGGACAAGTCTCGGCATGCCCAATATTAGGTTCTAAGGTAGATTTTTATTAGAGTTTATGTAGATATGGGTCTAAAGATTTTAGTCTCAAGCTAAAGGGGGATACTGAAATTTTATATTTTCTCTCATTTAATTTAATTAAACTGAGGTTCTCATTGTCTTTGAAGCCAGGGAAAAAATAAAATCAGAGGTGACCAGAGCCGGGAAGTTACTCTGAGCAACATTTTCTTGTGTATACCTATGGGGGCAAACTGAAGTTAACTGCTCTTATTTCCTAATGGAGGTGGTGTCTTTTTCAACAGATGGCTGAAACAACACTCCATTTTACCTGGTCCTTGAGCCCATATCAAGCAACCTTGTGGTGAGCTCTCCATGGGGAGCTACCACATGAGGCCTGTTTGCCTCTATCTCACCCTCACTTGTAGCCCCTCTTCCATTGACCTGGAGGGCATATCTTGGCTTCAATAATGACCAGATTCACTTCTTCATAGACGTATTTTTGTGTCATGTATTTGGCAGATTGCATTTTCAAAATGGCTGCATGCTGTCTTCTAGAACTTTGCAACCCCTACTCTCACAAAAACATGTGCAATTCCCTTCCCCATGGAAACAGTCTAGTCTTTAGGAATAGAATGCAATGGAAGTGATATTACATGACTTCTGATGCCAGGACATACAAGGGAATATGGTGTCAGTTTGGTTCTCCCTCTGCCTATCTGTCTTTCTTCTGTCTTCCCTCCTGTCTGGGCACCTGCACTTGGAGAGTCGTGAATGAAGTTGCAAGATGTTTGCTTCCCTAAAGCCACAATGATTGGAAGGACATTGGGGAAAGAACATATGGGACTAAAGAGATACCCCCAGGATCCCCATGGGTCTTTCCAACATGAAACGCTGGATATCTGAGTGAGCCAACCTCCAGATGATTCCATACTCCAGATGTTGAGCTTCACAGTGGCTGATCCTGCCAAGCTTTTCCCAAAATGAGATCCATGAGCAAAGTAAATGTTGGTTTAAGTTCAGGGGAGGGGGAGCTTAGTTACACAGCAGTAGATAAGTGGAGCACATGTTAACTTGCAGGTAGGGACCTCTTTAATACCATTCCATTTTTAGGTATTGCAAACATTTCTCAAAGTGTCTAGGCTTTCATGTTATCCTTCCCTGTTTTGTATGGATAAAGACATTGTTTTACTTTTACATTTCCTTGTTCATTTCAGTGGGATTGCAAGTAAAGAAGGGCTTAAATTGTAGGCTGAAATTACCACCTTGAACAGAAATTTGTGGTTGAGTTTCCATTTAACATCCTATGTTGTATCCCATATTCATACCTCAGCATTAATTAATTGATCAAATCTGCTACTGTCATTTAGTGAGACCCAGCTCTGCTGGACTCTTCCTCTGGCCCTGTCTATGTGCACAGATGACATTTATTTCTAACTGAAGGGGATTTCTAGGTGATCATATATCTTCTCCACCAGGAAGACAAGCTACTGTTAATCTATCAAACCAGCTGGGTACAGACTAACGAGTGCGGAGGTGTGTTAGTATTTTGTCACTGTAACAAAATAGCTGGGGAAATCAACTTAAAGGAGGAAATGTTTATTTTGGCTCTGGGTTTCAGAGATTTCAGCCTGTGTTTGGCTGGCTCCATTGTGTTGGGGCCTGAGGTGGGGCAGACTGTCATAGACGAAGGAAATCTGCTTACCTCATGGCAGCTAAGAAACAGAGAGAGAGAGAGAGAGACAGAAAGGGGTTAGTGATAAGATTTCCCCCTCAAAGTCATATCTGCAGTGATTACTTCCTCCAAGCGACCCTACCTCCTCATAGCCCATTTAGTATGAACTCATCAATGAATTGTGCTGGGATTTATCTCAGTTGGTAGAGTTCTGCGCTGCAGTCTCTGAGGTCCCGAATTCGATTCCCAGCACCACAAAAATGGGAGAAGGGCCTGGCAATCCACTCCGAAGGCAATCCCGAAACAGTCAGCCATTGAAAACCCTATGAGGGTCGCTATGAGTTGGATACCCACTCGACGGCACCTAATGACAACAACAACATCAATGAATTAACCTATCGATGAAGTTAGCGTCCTCATGATCCAATCACCTCTCAGTAACACCTCTAGCTGGAGACCAAGCCTTCAATACCTGAGCCTTTTTGTGGGGACACTTCATATTTAAACTATAACAAGAGGACTGCCTAAGGCAAAGTTTAAAAAAAGCCATCCTAAATTCATATGAAATCAACAATTCCCAAATTGTCAGGATCTGTAAACAGAATGTCAGAATCCAAAAAGTTAAAATTCCTAAAATGGTACAGTTTTGTTAAGTGGAGGACGACATCACTGATCATCTTCCATCTGTTTTGACAGATGATTTTAAGTGTTTAAAATATTCTTGAACATGCCACATATTGATAAAAGATATTTTACTACCATCTTGTCTTGGTTGGTTTTCAGAAGTTGAGCCTGAAATACTCTTTTCTTCATTCTGATTGGCACTTTTTTCTTATCTTCACCTTTTAATGAGAACATCTGAGCAGGATGTAGAATATTTAAGCCTAGGGGGAAGTATGCTTTTATTTGCTCAGAGAAGGGATGGGGACAGAAGAGAATTACCGGGCAGGATGGAAAGTTCACAGGGCCAGACTTGGGATAGAATCTTAGTACTGCCACTTACTGATGTATGATCTTGGGTAAGTTACCTTCTTGGAGAGTAAGTCTATTTAAATGAAAAATAAGCTTAATCATACATTAGTTTGCTAGGACTACCATAACAGAGTATTAAAAACTGAGTGACTTAAACAATAGAAATTTATTTTCTCACACATCTGAAATCTGGAAGTCTATGATTAAAGTATTAGTAGGTTTGGTTCCTTCTGAGCCCTTCTCCTTGGCTAATAGATGGCCATCTTCTTGTGTCTACACCTAGTTTTCCCTCTATGTGTCTGTGTCCTAATCTCCTCTTATAAGGACACTGGTCATGTTGGGCTAAGGCTCACCCTAATGACCTCAATTTAACTTAATTACATCTGTAAAGACTATTTTCCAAATTCCCCTACATTTTGAGATACAGGAGGTAGTTTGGGCTTTAAGAAGAATTTTTTTGGGAGAGGCACTTAATTCTGCCCATCACAAACTTCTCCAAAAGGAATATTTTGAGGTACTGCAGTCAAAGTGCTTGGTATGCAATAAAGATGCTACAAGTGTTAGCGTCTCTGTCCTCCTTTTCCTTTGTCCTTAGTGGTGGAAGAGAATGTATTTCTTTTACTGTGAATCTAATTTTCCTCTTTTGCTTTCTAAGAAATTATTTGTGAGAAATCCTGGGAAGATGATGCTATATTTTTCCATTTCAAACATCCTACTTCATAGTCTTAAGTGGAATTCCAACAATTTTCCCTCTCTCTTCTGGAATGTGGATGTGATGACCAGAATTGCAGTAGCTACTTTCAGACTAGGACCTGAACTTAAGGTTGGAAACCTCATCAAGGGTGGAGGAGAGAAAATATAGAAGATATGCAGAATATGGATGATGGTGTGTAGATGCCTATCAGCCTTGGACAGTATACTTCAGAACTTCCTCTTACATAAGAAAAAAATGTTTATCTTATTTGTGCCATTGTTATTTTAGCCAAAAGCAATCCCTAATTAATGAGGAATGTGATTCCAATTGCCAAATTTAAGGTACATGTTAATGAACTAGTTGAATATGTTTAAAAATCAGTGACTTCTTGCCCTTTAAAGTGTATATGCAGTCTCTATGGTTGACACAGTGAAGGCACCCCTGTGAGGGCAAATATGCTTACATCTGTGTTCCAGAAAGTAGAAGGGCAGGAGTGCATAGAATTAGAGTGAACAGGCAGGTGGTTGCTATGAAAAAAAGTCAGACCACTAGGTAGGCATGCACAGCTTGGCAATCCATTGTGAGCATTTGGAAATTATTGTAAGTGAAACTGTCAGCCATGATCCAATCTGCATTTTTAAAAACCTAGTGTTGCTCAAAGAAAGGATTGTAGGGTGAGGAAAAGTGTAGAGGTAGAAAGATCGTTTAGGAGACTATTAGTTAAGGCAGGAGGGAGTGGTCACTTGGACTGAAGTGGTGGCAGTGGCAGTGCAGAAGGTGGAAAGAAGTCAAAATTAAGATATATGTGGAAAGTGACATGCATACGATGTCTTGATTGTTTGGATGCAGAGGCTTAGAAGTGCAAAGAATCAAGGAGAACATGATCTCATTCCTATAACTGAGCAGATGGCTACTTCTATTTAATAAGACAGAAAGTAGAGGGAAATCTGGGTATTTGGGGAAAAGGGAGAGGGGGCCAAGAGGTCTCTTTTGTGTAAGTAGTGTTTGAGATGCCTGAGAGTGACAGTGGTCAGTATGGAGTAGAGAGGTACAAGTCTTGGTTTCAGGGTCAAGCCAGAGATATAAGTGTACATCATTGGTGTATGAAGCACCAGAAGCCATGGGATTAGCTAAGATCACAGAAGGAAATAACTATGATGGACTGACCCCTGAGGAGCCCTTCTCTTCAAAATGGGGATGGGGAAAGCGGCAGAGTAGTCTGGTAAGGAGTGATTGATGAAGCAAGAGGACACACAGGAGTGTGGTGTCCTGGAAGCCAAGGAAAGCAACAGAAGGGAAAGATAAACATGTGCAATAGCATTGAGAGTGTGAGGACAGGTCAGCAGAGTCTTCTCTGGGCTTGGGCACAGAGAAAGAGAGAGAGACTGATGATTTATGAGATAGAAAAACTGAAGGAATGAAATCTAGGTGATGAGCCAGAGAGTGAGGTCCTGAGCCTGGGTGGACTCTGCCAGAAATGTCATATTAACTAACATGATTTCATTTTATGTTACATTCTTTTGAATATTCACCATAATTTTTCTTTTGTTTTTGGTCTGACATTGTTCTTTGGCATGTTTTAAAAGTTGGAACATTGATGATTTTTAAGATATATGTATATATTTCTCTATATTAATAATTGCTACCTTCACCATATTTATGACACACATACCTCAAAGTTTGTTTTTATTTACATTTTTATGACATTTTACAATTTTATATTTTTCATGATGTTTTTCTACCAATTATTCTGTTGTGACCCTTTCTGTTAACTTTATCCTCCCAAGAACAAATGCTTGAAAGAAGGATTTTGAAAGGCCAGAATGATATGATCAAGATTGCTCTGTATTTCTATTCCATGAACATGTGGCTCAACAATGTGCAATTCACCTAGCTCCATTGCATTTTCAGCCTCAGGAAATGAAACATTCCCAGAGAAAATGCATCCTATTTCATGTCTGCTAAGCAGCAAACAACAAAACTCAAATAATGTACATCAAAACAGTGGGCCATAGAAACCCTTGCAACTGAAATTTTTTGCAATGTCAGAAGCTAAGCCAAGGAATAACTAACCAACATCCTAAAGCCCCAAACTCTGTGTCAATATCAATTTTCCATGTAAATTGCTTCTCAGTTGTTTATCTGTTAGAATATTCCTTTATTTAATCCAGAGAAACTGCTGATCTGTGGTCATTAATTCCCCTTCTTCCTTCCTTCCTTCCTTCCTTCCTTTTTTCCTTCCTTCTTTCCTTCCTTCCTTTATTCCTTCCTTCCTCCTCATTCTGCAATATGGGAAGTTATGATGGATCTGTCATTTTGATGGGAAAATTAGTTGTCTCTGGTCTCTGCCCCGTAATGCGTGTGGAGGAATAAAGCATCAGCCTGAAGCATGAGCACTTACTACTCCCATTGGGGAGTGGTGAGGCTAGTCTAGAGGAAGAATCATTAGCTTGATGTCCAGGGACTATCAGATTCCTTATTGTATTGTTGTTGTTGTTGTTGTTAGGTGCCGTCGAGTCAGTATCCGACTCATAGCGACCCTCTGTACAACAGGGGAAACACTATTGTCAGTGCTTCTATGCTGTTCATAGGGGTTTCAATGGCAGATTGATTTTTGGGAGGGGGTTGCCAGGTCCTTCTCCCAAGCCTACAGCTTCTGGTGTTCCCAGGCGGTCTCCCATCCAGGTACTAACCAGGCCCCGACCCTGCTTAGCTTCCGAGATCTGACGGGATCGGATGCCACAGGGCTACGGCTGCAGGCCTTCCTTACTGTATAGGTAATAGTAAAAGTCACATAGGAGGATTTCTTCTGAGGTCTTTATCACCTGCTATTTTTCCATTCCTTCTTACTTCCTTGACAGTCCTCCTCTCTTCTGTCTGGTACCACATTTAGACCTGGGCAAGATGACCCCTATCCTCAACTCATGCTTCAGGGGAGCTTATCCTGCTTTCCTTGCTTTCTTCATGGATGGAGGAATCCACTGGCCCCAGATTTGAGACCACTTTCATTCAGCTCCCTTTTAAGACCATGCTTCAAGGAATTCCCCAGAATTCTCTGCCCCAAAAACTCTGAGCCTGTTTCCAGAGCCTGCATGGACATCATCCCTAAGTCTAACCTCTGGTGCTAATGTACTCCTAATTCTGAGGGATAAAGGATGTTGTTTGCAAAGGATGTGGATAAAGCTAGGGCTCTGGACTAGTAGATCCATGCATATGAATGATGCGGGGACTGAGTCAAGACTGGAAGAAGAAACAGGATGCAGGCCAGAGACTTGCAATAGTGACCACCCCCCTTGCATACTACATTCTGAAACTCTGAGGGGCCCAAGGATTCTAAATTTACCAACTTTAGCCTTCCAGCTTGCTAGGCAGATATATTTGTCAAGGTTGCAGAATTTTACATAGTTAATAGTCTATTCCCTTGAGGTCCAGCTGATTATAAATGTTTAGTTACATGCTATATGGGTCTCCATTTGTCCTTTTGTCCCTGGCCCTGAGCATATTAGGATAAGTTTGCCGATGTCTACTCCTCCATCTATTTTATCTTTTTATGCTTCGCATCCCTTTTTAGCCAGTCCTCTTTTCTTCTCTGGCCCAGGAACTCAAGGGGATCAGCTGAGGTCCAGTTCTGACCTTCAGGACTGGTGGGACTGCTGTTTCCCTCTCTGTTTCCTGTCCTTCTCAGTTCATCTCACCTTGCCAGTTTGAGTATCCTGCGTATAATGATGGCTATTTCTGGAGGACATATAGAAACTTCCATAATGCACTGACTAAATTAAATGATAAATAAACAAATGAAAATATGCTGAACATATTAAATATTATTGAATATTTGCTCTATCCAACCTCCACATACCCTTTCTTTCTTAGATCATTAAGGGGGTGGGAGGTGGGGAATGGAGACAGGCGTACATGTGTAGCCACAGCTTGGTTTTCTTAAGACCTCTCTTTGAAATGGTGTCCTTCATTCCCACTATGAAGGTTTCTACAGGCCAGTAGTTCTCAAATTGCAGTATGCATTATATATTGAAAACATTTAAAACACTTGCAGGGCCCAGCCCTCAGAGTTTCTGAATCAGTAGGTAGGAATGGGGTGAGGCCCAGGAACTTGCACTTCTAACCATTTCCCAGGTAATGTGGCTTCTCCCCAGTACATAGCCTGAGAACCAGTGCTATAGGTCATCAGAGTTCATTATACTTTCCTTGTATGAATCTCTATTGCTAATATGCTCCATGAGCAGACCCTGCTTGAGCTCAGAGCGTTGCCCAGAGGCAAGAAAAGTGCCATGGCTCCTAGTGCCATGGCAAGCAGGCTGCTTAGTTAGAGACAGCAGAGGCATTTTCGCACAGAGGCAACTGGGGCCTCAGCTTGGCAGAATATGAAACAGCCTTGGCCATACCCGTCCCTTTAAGCTGCTTTTTAATTGCAAAATCTGGGTGGCCTTCACAGTTGTTTGCATAGCAAGGGGGAAGAGATAAGTTCGGTAACCTTGGAAGACCAGTCTCTTTTTTCCCAGCCTCCTAAGAAGCAGTGCCCAGAGGAAGAAACGCTGTGTGTGGGAAACCAAAGAGGGTCTCAGAGGGTGGACCGGAGAGGCCAAAGAGGGGGTGGCTTTTCTAAAGAATTAATGTCTCCTGAGCTGCCTAAAATCATTTCCTGCTACATGAGGGTTCATTAGCAAAAATTCCCTAAATGACAAGGGTCTAAATCTCCTTAGCTAGAATCCAGGCTGTGATTCTTTCTACCAGGCTATAATCACCCAGAAAAACAATCTTGGTTCCAACTGCTGGATTAAAGCAGTCCAAAAAAAAAAAAAAAAAAAGGCTCTTAAATTGAACCTTTTGGGAATTTGCATCTGATAGGGACAAGGATTTCTCTGTCAACAACTAACCACATGGGCTTCAGGGCACTGACTCAAGCAGAGTAAGCTCAACCAGCAGCTGGGGTGCTCACAATCTAGTCTTTATCTGCCTTATTTTCTCTTGTGCAAATCCATAGGCCAATCACTGCCTACTATTTCCAGCCCCACCTTTTCCAAATGACGTTGGTTGTGGGTTGCTGAGTCTACCCTGGATCTGTCATGCCCTGAGAGCCTCCCCTGCCATGAGATAGTTTCAGTTTCATAAGAAGAATAATAGCAATAATAGGTGCTACCTGTTGAGTGTCAACTCTACATTGGGAACCATGCCAAGCATTCTTCATGCATGATCTCATATAATGTTCACGACAATCTTTGGAAATGGGGTTTATTATCCTCAATCTACAGAGGAGAGAACTGAGCTCAGGATATAAATAAATTCCCCAAGATCGCATGGCCAGTGAGATGCAGAGCCTTGAAGGAGATCTAGGCTTGTACCAAAGCCCATGATCTTATATTTTGTATTTGATAAATGTTTATTAATTTAAATTAATCAGTATATCTACACATGTGTAAAGGAGAATTTCAGATGCAGGTTCTAGCATCCTAAATTATTTAGAAACAGGAAACTCACTTAACTAAGTACCCCATTCCCTAGGCAAGCCAGTTAACTAAATTGTTGTAGTATAGTCAATACTCAATCAATACTCAATTACTTGGATAATAGGAGATAGCATTAATGGAAATGGAGACCATATCCAAACAATGTAGCTGTGTTTGTGATGAGACATTGTTGTCTGATATACGGAAATTTCACATAAAAATATGGCAGCCTACCTGAGGCTTGTTGTAGCTCAGAGCAAACCCCCTCTTTTTCTAGGAACACTTATGGTTCCCATATTGTTTCAACTAATCTTCTAAGACATACTAGGTCACATGACTTATTCACATCTTCCTAGAGCAAAGCCCACGCCCTTAACCTCAGCTTGTTGGCTTCACACTGGGAGAGCACATGCGTGAGTGTGCACAGGCAAGTGGATGTGTGAGTGATAAGACGAGATGACATAGATATGAAAATAGAATCTGCCAACAATGATTGCATCCCTGACAGCCAAAAATGGTGTGGGAATTACCATGAGAGATCAGACCCCAGTGCACAAAGGCGAGCATTGTGGCAGGCAAGTTGCCTTTAGTGCCAAGTTCAGAAGGTCAGGAGGAGTCTCTGGAATATACACAAAGCTTCATTTCCGACAAATTTCTAAAACCTTCTCAAATGTATAGTTCTAGTTTGTAACAGTTTTTTGTGATAGTAGTTTTGTGAATTCACCTCTATATTTCCTTTGTTAAAATTCAAATTCACTTCCAATGAGTCTTTCAGTTTTATAGAGATGCCCTGGAAGAAAAGCATCATCAACATCTTCATAATAAAAAATCTTCCCTCTGGTTTTGGATTGAGAATATCTAGACTTGAAACCTATCTCTGTCTTTATTAGCTGAGGAAGACTTTCAGCCAAAATAATAGGCTGAGCTTCTGTGAGAACCCTTCACCCAATGTTTTTTTTCCAGTATTGGTGGATTTGAGCTCAAGGCTTCTCTTGTGCATACTAGGCAAGTGCTCTATTTCTGAGCTTCATCCTCAGCCATCGTTTTTATTTCTTTTTATTTTGAGACATGATCTCACTAAGTTGTGCAGGTTGCTTCTAACCTCCAATACATGATCCTCCTGCCTCAGCTTCTGGAGTCCCTGGGACTACATGTAGGTGCTTGGCTCACCCCAGTCTTAATACATAAGACTGGTTTAAGGATTGTGGATGCAGTTCATTGGTAAAGCATTCTCCCAGCATGCACAAGGTTCTGGGTTCCATCCCTAGGACCACAAACAAGAACCAGCCTTTTTTCCCTAATTGAATTAGAGAGAAACAAAGGGAAACTTCAAGGACCAGTGTCAAAGAGGGAGCCACAGTGGTAAGGGAGAGCAGAGTTTACATGGTCCATGGTGATGCACAGAGCAGATATGTCACTCCAAAGAAAAGTCTTTTCTAGCTGATGTGGCAGCACAAGTCACTTGAGCACAAGTCACTTGCCTCTTGAGTCAGAGGCAGCCAGAACTAGGTTCTCAGGGAAAAGATGAGAACAAAAAAGTTCTCATGAACGGAGGCAGGCAAATGTCCACCCTACCCCTAGAAGGGCTGGGATTTAGCTCAGTTGGTGGAGCGCTGCGCTGCAGTCTCTGAGGTCTCAGGTCTCGAGTTCGATTCCCAGCACCGCAAAAATGGGAGAAGGGCCTGGCAATCCACTCCCAAGGCAATCCCGAAACAGCAATTGAAAACCCTATGAGGGTCGCTATGAGTCGGATACCGACTCAATGGCACCTAACAACAACAACAACAACCCCTAGAAAGCGGCAGACCTGGGCTCCTTGCCCTGGACCACAGAGGGAAACAGCATTGGCTGAGAAAGTCAAATCCCAATTCTAGGGCACATGATGGGTCCAGAGGACTTGAATTCTTGTGCGGCATGAAATGTGGAAAACTTGTAAAGTAGGAACCCAGAGACCAACCTAAAGTCCTGTCCTGGTGGCAAACCCTGTGTTCCAGGCTGAAGCAATTGTAGGATCACTACAAAATAATCTCTTCATTGGCTTCACTGTCCAATGAAAGAGCAACAATTTGTGGTCTTGAACCTAGGGACCCTACATGTGCAGGAGCTTTGGGGTAAGCCTGCAAAGTCTGTTGGGATGTGTGCCATCTGCTTGTTTTCATTTCCAGTCCGGAGGGCTGATCTTTCCCTCATGACCCACCTCCACAGGAAAATGACCATAGCCAGCTAGTCACCCCCTTTTTATTGATAGTAACCCTTTTCCTAATGTTTTGCCTAGAAGTGTTAACACTTGTGTTTAGACATTCAACCCTGGGTTCCCAGAGTATATATATTGTGAGATAAAGAAGTCCAGCTTCCTCTGGCAGTAGTCATTTGAGGCTGTAAATCCTTCTGCCAAGGACCTGCTGCCACACCATGTCTATTCTATGATCCTAGTTTGCTTAGAATTACTCTTCTGGTTCTTCTCTTAGCTGTTTATTTATTTTCATCTATTAATATTATCTCCCTTATCCCAATGTTCTATACCTCTTTGTCCACTTGTAGTATTTGCCACTTTCTTGTTGAATGGCTCTATTTATGTGCCTATCTCATACTTCTTCCTAATAATAGGTCCTTTGATTCCACGTTCAATGACCTTATCACCAAACTAAAGTCTTTACAAGGTTGGCTCTCCATATTCCATAGAATTATAAAAACCACACAAACAAAAACAACATTTTTCCCTTTCCATTTTGAAATCATTCTCCTCCTTCTCTTTTG
Organism: Pedetes capensis; assembly: GCA_007922755.1. Classification (NCBI taxonomy): domain Eukaryota; kingdom Metazoa; phylum Chordata; class Mammalia; order Rodentia; family Pedetidae; genus Pedetes; species Pedetes capensis. The sequence goes on from VMDO01004684.1 coordinate 41,215, forward strand.
GTACCTAGCTCCATTCCAGAACATTTTTATTCTTGGGTGGTTCCATCTCCTCTTCAGGGAGACATTTTTACACACTATGGCTGATTCAAATGCCATAGAGATTTGTTATTTATTAAAGGAAATAAAATTATGTGTGTGCCCATGTGTGTGTATGTGTGTGTGAGTGCATGTGTGTGTGTGCATGTTGGTGTTAATTCATATCAGTCTTGGTCATGGAACAAACGATGGAGCTAGGCTACAGAGATTCCTTTAGTTCTTGCTTTAAATATTACTGAAATAATTAAAGATCTACTCCAGGTAGATGAGAAAAGGCAACCTATACTTCAAAGGCAGTAGCAGTGCTCCACCTTCTTGCTTAGTGCAGAACAGAACCTTGATCTTCTTTAGTGTTACTCACTGTTTACTTCTCAGGAGTTTCTAGGCCTGTCTCTTTCCCATCTTTCACCAGCAGTCCATGGGCCTTCTACCAGTTAGGTGCTCCCTAAGGAAGAAGGTGATTGCAGTCTCTGGGAGACTGCAGCAGGGAGAGAGTAAGTACAAAACAACGTGCTAGGGTGGCTAGAGTATGCTTTAGCTAGAGAGAGTTTGGTTTCTGGGGAATAAATCTTTTCTAGAAAGCTCAATGAATTGGGAGTGTATTATAGGGATGCAGAGGGATCCCCCAGAAACACACTGAAGGGAAAGACAGCAAGGTCTCATGGGAACTGGAAAATATGTCTCTCATTCTTATCCCCACTTGCTCACTTCACTTTTTTACCAGCACTCATTTTTTTCTAAGTACTCATTTACTTGCAGGTGGTTTCCATACCCCTTTCCCTTGCATATAGCCCAATGGTATCCAATCCCGTCAGATCCCAGAAGCTAAGCAGTGTAGGGCCTGGTTAGTACTTAGATGGGAGACTGCCTGGGAACACCAGGTGCTGTAGGTTTGGGAGACGGACCCAGCAACCCACTCCCAAAAATCAATACACCATTGAAAACCCTATGAACACCAGAGAAGCCCTGTTGTATGTGGGGTCACTATGAGTTGGATACCGACTGGATGGCAACTAACAACAACAACAATCCCTTGCATATACCTGTTCTATTCCCTGAGTCTACATGACTTTCCATTTCCCCTCTCCAGAGCTAATCAACTCAATGTCTGAGTCCCAATTTCAAGTCCCCAAAAGAGTCAATCATATTAACCTTGCATGGATCATTTGTCTACCCTTGGTATAACACTGTGGCCACAATTAAGGACTGGAGCTGGGAAGATGAGAGTGAGAATGAGAAATTTCTAAGATGTGCATGTGTTGGAAAATCTCTTTAATGAGATTTGAGTGGGGAGAAAACTTTGAGCATAGATAGGTGCAAAGCCAGCACATACTCCACAAGAGCTTGAATTTGAATCAAAGTTGTGTCTCCATTCCAACCCAATATAGGGAATCTTTCAATATGCCAACTTGGCCCCACAGCCCACTTTTTAGGTAACTTTCTGTATTAAGTGATGAACTACTGGGAATAGACTGAGGAGAAAAAAGCTTTGGAACAATTCTATCAGTAGCCCATTCTCAAGTGGACACCACATCAAGGACTTTTGCCTTCAAATAAAGTGGTTTATTCTTGTGCCTGATTCACAGATCCTCCATTTGGAAATGATTTAGATGGAAGTTTCTTATTCAATTTAAGTTTAAGAAAACAGTTTGTGTTTCTGAGAACACTCACTTCCCAAAGCATTATTTCTTGAGGCTTAACAACTTAGTTTATCGGGAACAGGTAACTCAAGAATGGAATTAGAAATCTCTTGACTTCCTCAATGTAAGAAAAGAAAGGGGCAGTGTTTTTGTTTTTCTAAGTAGTGTTCTGGGCTATGGCCTCTTAGAGTCACAATAAGGGAACTCTGTCTTGACCTGTGTCTTCCCAATGTATATGAATCACCTCATGTATCATACTGATTGATTCACTAAGGGACTGAATGGAGGCCGTGTTGTTATACTATTAGCAGAAGTAGAAATAATGACAGCAATCACAACCCTTTGCAGTGGCTACTTATCAGCATTCTTTAACATTTCATAACCATTGCACTATTTAATCCTCATGACAGAACTCTGAGTGTGGCAATGTCATATGACAGAGAAAACTTAGATGACTTAAGTATCCTTGTTTCTTTCATCTTGACAAGACAGAGAACTTTGGTTTTATCTATATATGATGACCAACAAGTAATCAAGTCAAGTCAATTTGGGGGTTCTACATGTGCAAAACAGCTTGATGAACTAGTTTTGATTAGTTAGGGTGTGTTTGCTACATAGTTCAGTGGTTATTTCACACTATCATTATTTACAAATTAACATTTTCCTATACCTGTATAAAGTAAAATGGAGGCTTTCAACTCAGGGCTTATTTTATGCTATATACCATACCAGCATTTCAAAACAATACACAGTATTTATTCTGTTCAGCTACAGGCATGATAAATATTCCATGAAATCATGAAAAGAAAATGGGAATCTGTAGGTAATTATATACCAATTTCAATGTGTGAGTTCCAATAAGTTGCATGAAAACACTAACAGTGAGGCTATTTTTTTTCTCTTACACAATGTAAAACAGGCAGATCTGCAAGTTTAGCATTACAAAGTGTTGAAGTCATCCTTTCATGGATTTAAATAATAATGAAAATAAATTTCTCACTACTAGTGAAAATATTATATATGATTGCCCACTCATAAAAGCTGCATTATGGATCACTGTGTTCTAGTAAATATTTTGCATCTTATTAACATTTACAATTGTAGGAACCATGTTCATGATATGAGACTTGACTTACGAATAACACTGAAGTTCACACTTACTTTCAAATGTGATGGGTCTGTTGTTCATAACAGATCTCTCTCAGGCATCTGAACTAATATGATCTACTGCACAAAAAGAGTGAGTTGAAAATGTGAGAGTTTTGGATTCTTGTATGGACCTCCAATGGAACCTCAATCTTTTTGTCTTTTGGTGTCTATGACTTTGAAATTGGATTAATACTTGTTTTCTGAATAATAAATTTCATCTTCTGCATTCTCCTAGAGTATGTTTTATGGTCACCTGGTTGTTCAGGGGTCCTTCCTTTCATTTCATCAGTAGAAAGGCAATGTTATGCTACCAAACGACAGGGAGTTTGGAGTGGGAGGAACCTGCTTTAAATCTAGGGTTGGTCATTTATTTACTAGTTTGTGATCTTGGTTAAAATGTTTAACCCTTTTGAGTTTCAATTTCCTCAAAATGGCCATAACAATTTTCTCCCAGGAATGTGATGAGAATTAACATAAGCAGGCATTTAAGACCATTTTACTCTCATATTATGTAAATGTTCTAATCAACAGTCTGATAGTTTGGGGAAAAAATTATATTGGTTTCATGGAGACTTTTCAAGAATCTTTCCAAGAAAGATTTTTCTTGGTTTATGCATAGTGAATGAGTGGTATTTAAATTTTTTTTTTTTTACCTGTGCTGCTTCTGGTTAAATTTTTATTCTTTTTTTCACTATATACATACTGATTGCCCAGTAAGTATTAGAACTATTTGATAAAAACTTATGCAGGGAGATAGATTGGGGGGGGTCTCTCTTGATATTGTAAAAACATTAATTTAGCTTTTTCTTTATTATCTGGATATGAAAATAAATAAAATTTTAAATGTTGAGGAAATAGCATAAATCTGGGCAGGTTACCTGGATTGAGGAGGGGTTATTAGTTTACATCCCTCACCTTTAAGAATAAGTCTTGCTATCTTTGGTCAATCATCAATGTCTTTGGATATCCTGGTTGGTGGGAGATTTTTGGTGCTCAGAGTCAAATTCTAAAAGATGTTTGGAGCAAAGAGTCACGAAGGGGATTCTCTTACTTTCACTGCCAAAGTTAGTCATCAGGATAGTAACTCCATATAATTCCTAAGTCTTCATTAGAATAAATATGATATCCCATATATATTTCCACATCATTTTATTTATTGATAAATATTCTTGAAAGTTGTTGAGCCATTTTGAGGATGACCTACTGAAATTGATTAAAGTCTCTTTTGGGAGAATTCTGAAATGGCCAACAGGAAACAAAAGGTGATACATCATGCACAGGTATGACATGTCCTTTCTGCACATCTATAGTTGCTTTTCCTGAGTGTTGACAATGACCCAATACCTTGAACAAACCCTTGGAACTAGAGGGAACTAGAATCTTATTTGTTATTCATTATTGTCCTATCAAACCAGACATTAACTGTCCTGGTTCCTGGTCAAAGCAGAGCCTTTGCTTAAGCCATTAAGAATGTTCTGCTCTCTCTCTGTCTCTCTGTCTCTCTGTCTCTATCTCTCTCTGTCTCTGTCTCTGTCTCTGTCTCTGTCTCTCTCTCTCTCTCACACACACACACACACACACACACTGAAGGAATAGCTTCAAAGCACCTATTTTTAAAAGGATAGAAAAGTTCTTCCACAACTAAGAACACTTTATAGGTCATTCAAGTCGTGGGATCTATTTCTGCCGGGCATTTCAGCTGAGACAGACAAAATGATCTTCTTTGTGGGAACTAGTTCTCCTGTCCCTCTTGCCTTTTAAAGTCATTAGCAGCAGGCTAAGTGATTTGGAATGTCCTACTAGTGACTCAGCTAGGTTTCATTGTTTTGTTGGCTTTGCCTTTCACCTTTAGCTTCTTCATATTTGTGCAATTTAAGAGCCTTCTTCCTAAAGGAGGTCCTAAGAATTTAGAAAGTGTTTCCTTAATCTGGGCAAGATCCATCTGACCATTTGTTAGACCTCTTGCCAGTCTGCCAGTGGACATGTTTCTGTACATTGGTATTTCTCTCTATTCATTCTCTCTCTCTCTCTCTCTCTCTCTCTCTCACACACACACACACACACACACACACACACACACACACACACACACACACACACACACACAGAGCTATTGAAGCTGGAGGCTGATCATTCCAAAGGCAGACATAGATCATATTAGAAATAACATTAGAAAAAAATAAAAACTCTTAAAGTTTGCTCTCTGTCCTCTGTTCCCAAGACTCAGGAAGTTTCACACTACTGGGGTGGGACAAACTGGCTAGGATGGAGTGATGCTGAAAAGTTCAAGTCAAAGTGGAATTGGCAGGATTTATGTCTGGACTAGAGCATGGGAAGGACAAAGTATGGGGGTGGGTGGGGTGACAGAGCCCCAGGGCCTTGGCTGGGCACTGCCAGGAATTATTGGAGTGAACTGGAACCTATTGTCTTCTGGGCCTCAGTGGCTTCATGAGAGAGTTGGTGTAGATCAGAGGTCACCAACTATGGTCTGTGGGCCAAAGAACCCATTGCCTATGCTTGTAAGTGGCTTAGTATTGGGACACAGCCATGGCCATTTGTTTAGGTATTGCCCACAACTGTTTTCTTACTAGGAAGGCAAAGTTGAGAGAGGAACACTATGACTCACAAAGCATAGAGTATTTAGCATCTGGTCCCTTACAGAAAAAGGTTGTTCAACTCTGGTCTAAAGATTTCTATCATTTAAACTCTAAAAATCCATCATTTTTCTATTGCTATTGTTGTTGTTAGGTGCCAGATTGTTCTATGTCTTGAATTAATCTTTTTCTTTATGTATACTGTGGGGAGTACATTTCCTGTCATCTCATAAATTGGATAACTTCTTATTTTCATTCTGAAAACCAAGATACATGTGCTTGACAATAAGAGGAACTTGATGGCAAAGAATCACATCCTCCAGGGAAAGGAAGACAAGATGGAAGATGGTGGGAAGATGAGGAGTTGGGTAAAATAAGAGATGGGTGCTCAATATACCCTGGGCTGGGTTACCAAACTCCCTTCTTCAGAATTCTTCAGGGGCCGAGTCTGAGTCCCACACATAATGGAATCGGTTATGTAATGGGGAAGTTGCCACTCAGCAACATTAATGGAATGAGGCTGGACCAGCTGGTTGGCAGAGGGGGTTTCCCCTTTGGGAGATGTTGCTGTGATTCATAATGTGCATTGACTACAAAGAAGTGCTGAACAGTGGGAGGAGGGGACAGGGAGAGAGAAGGAGGAAAGGGATGGATGGATGAGTGAAGACACCAAGATTCAGTAAGCATTTACCATGACCCGTGCTTTGTACCAGGCATTGTGGGGTACAAAGGAGAAGGACACAAACCTCCCTCAGAGGCTTAGCTTTAAGTCAAGGCTTAAAGACAGAGGCTCAGCTTTCTGTGGAATGAGAAAAGTACCCCAAGGAAGGGCATAGCAAGATGGATTGACTTAATTTTTAAGAAACGTATATAGAAATATATCCAAGTCTTCCATTTATATCTAAATTCTAGCAAGACCTAGAAATGCTAATGATAAAAAAATTTTGCTGAAACCAGGTATATATCTCTTCACTTCTCAGTCTGGTAGACAGGGTCCTTCATGATCTATTTATGTCTTAGCTCTCTACCTTCATCCTTCATTGCTGTCCTACCCTTGGTCCATTTTTAGCCATTTCTTTTAATATACCTTCCACATTGACTCTTACCTCCAGCTTTTGTTGTGCTGATCTTCAAATGAGAAGCCCTTTGAGGCTAAGTCTGTCCCACATACTCCTATTCCTACTCCTTTGAAAAGAATATGCCCTTTGGTCTTATTAGAGAGTTTATCCTATGAAAATAATAGTTCACGAGCATCAAAATGCATAGACAGGAATATTGTTTTCAGTATTGCCTTTACTAGAAAAATTTAGAATGAACAATGAAGGCTAATGGTGTCTTTAGGATAGCACTTTTTTTTGTCTTTAGGATAGCACTTAGGCCTACAGCTAGACTACAAGGGTGTCTGATATCCTCAGATCTCAGAAGCTAAGCAGAGTTGGGCATAGTTAGTCCTTGGATGGGAGACTGCCTGGGAATACCAGGTGCTATAGGCACGGGAGAAAGAGCTGGCAGCCTGCTCCTGATACAATCCTGAAACAACCAGCCATTGAAAACCCTATCTATGGCAGAGAAGCACTAACAATAGTGCTGGACATGGCACACAGTGTTGGGTAGTATTTCATCTGTTGTATACTATTAAATCATTTTCCAAAGGAAAAACAAATCTAGGCCACCTGTCATAAACACAACCCAGACATGATTGAATACACATACCAATAAACTTAAGCCTCTGAACAGTCTAATTACTGACTCTTGTCTCAGCTTAGTTGGCCAAGAATGAGTCAGGAAACCCCACAGTCACAGAAGAGGCAGGACGTGCTCTCCATGAATGGCCCCTGCCCAGGAGAAGCACCTAGAAGCTGGGATGGTCACACTAACCAGGAAGCCTACAGTCCCCTCTGGGAGGAGCATCCTTGATGGAGTAGAAGGAAGATGATGTAAGGTGGGGAACTGGAACACAGAGCCCAACTTTGGCATTTAAAGGCTGACTGCAGTTCTGAAGGCCAGACCCAGGGGCACTGCCAAAATAGAAACTGTAGGAGCAAAAGTCCATTCTTCTAAGGCTGGTAGGTGTGAGATTCGATCAAATTTCGTGCTAGATTATATCTGAGCTGTTTTTATAAATCTCTGACAAAATCAATACTTTTTCCATCAGTAAGCAACACTTAAGAAAGCTTTTCTTCTTTCTCATTTATCCCTCTGCCTTTGCATTTTTAGAGCTCGTAAGGAAAAAAGCCTGCCAGATGAATTTCCCCTGAGTGTTTCACTATCGCCTGTGAAAAGCATTTTGGGTTCACTGATAAGAATCTGTTTGCGTAGGTAATCTCCTCAGAGGAAACTTGGATTTTTTTTCTGTCTGCTGATTGCAAAGGGATAACTTGCATCTCACAGAAGATGCATGTTTGACAATGAGAATCCTGCCCCTGTTTCTGTCTCCTGGTCCCTGAAGGCACATGCAGGACACAGTTAATTTCTCCATGCTTCGTTCTTCTTCACTATGAAATGAATATAGAAGAAATACTCTTATGATAGTATGGGGGGGGGGGTTGTCCAGATGTTTCTGTTTCTTCATACATTGCCAAGAGATAATACAGCAGTTTCAAAGGATTCAGACATACATGGGTTTGCAAGAATTTTGGACAAAACACCAGGGTTTGGAAAGAGCTATTTAATTACAAAGCATTTAATTGTGCTCTGCTAGTATAAGACAAAAGCCAATTTTTGCTTATCCCATTAGGTATTTACTTTGCTGCTTTAGCTGATATCTTCCAGTGATACCTGTCAAACCATAATGGTTACTTTCAAGAACTAATCAAGTCTACATCTTAAGGTAGGTCCGTACATGCTGGAACATGATCATATAAGAATATCGGCTCTGTCAGACCTGTCTACTGGTTCTACGTCTACATAAATCCACCATGTTTTTAACACACTGGGTTGTTTGCCTGACACCCACCATTAGGAAAATATTGTGCAACGATAAAGAACATGGGCTTTGGGACAGAGGCTTGTGTTTGGGTGTCAGCTCTGGTTTTAACCAGGTTTGTTTCCTTTTAGCAAATTCTCTGGCCTCTCGTGGCCTATTTTCTCATCTGTGTGATGGGGATGAGGATGATAACAGGTTAGAACTGTGTGAGAATGAAACAAAATTAAGGTTCTCAGTAACATTTCAGGCAGCTAGCAAACAGTTTATAAGTGTTTGGCACTGAAACCTCTGTTCCACATCAGAAGACAAAGGATGTCACTCTTCTGTGGTTTACGATGGTGCCTCCACTCATCTTTGCTTTTTGCCATCTTTCTGATGCTCTGTGAAATAGTCCCTCAGGTCACAGCCCAGCCAAACCTTCCCACTTGAAATTTCCGCAGCTATTTTGTCCTAACTATTCTCCTTCCTGGGGTGAGATTTAGCTCATTTGGTAGAGCGCTGCTCTGCAGTCTCTCAGGTCCTGAGTTTGATTCCCAGCACTGCAAAAATGGGAGATGGACGTGGCAATCCACTCCCGAGGCAATCCTGAAGCAATCAGCCATTGAAAACCCTATGAGTGTTGCTATGAGTCAGTCATGACTCGATGGCACCTAACAACAACAACAACAACATTCTCCCTCCCAGGTAGGAAGTCCTCTATGAGGGCAGAAAATTGTGTGTTATTTCTGTGTACAGAAACATTGGCGAGTATGCCCTGAACTCTTGGTAGGACTGGAATGGGGATGTGTGTGTGGAATCAATCTGATGCAAGTCTCAAAGGGCAGGTGCAGGGGAACAACCTTCTCAAGGACACACAGCGCTGGAAGAGGGACCCTGCTGTCTAGCAATAGGAACCCACTTTACCTCTTGGCTCCTGCCTCAGCTGTCCTCTCTGAGCCGGCTCAGAGATGAGTTGCTCTCAACTCTGCTTTGGGGTTAATCTGGGGGAAAAAGTCTCCATCAGAGGGCCAGCCCCATGTGAAGATCCCATAAAAAATGGTTGTGGTTTGTCATTTGTCACCTGCAGGTCACCAATGGTTCAAGAAGCTAGATATTCTGTATCCAAGTTCCTCAGCCAAGCAGATTGTGTGACATAATCAACCCTGGGCATAGGTCTGGCTTAGCCCACAACTAGAAGCCAGGTTGGTGTTTGCCAGTCTCCTGAATAAAGAGGAACTCAGGACAGCTTCTTGTACTGCCAGTCAAGGCTTAAACTTTCCATCCTGAGTGAGCCTGGTTCTCACTGCTCGCTTTAAATTAAAATAGCCAAGTGCTTAAATATTCATGCTTTGCGTATTTCCGTATATTTAATTTATTATGTATCACTTTTCTTGGGTCTTATATAAACTTGCCTGAGGACTTCTTTTTTTCCAGTTTGAATTCTGGCAGAATGTTCTCTTTTCCTTGGCAGAGTGTTGATTAGTTAAAGAAAGTCTGCTTAGCTAAGAAGATGATTTTCATTTTACAGATTGCTCTTGCACCTTAATAAAAATGATAATATAGTCATTATCACCATCATTAATTAATCTTTAGTCATATTAATATGGCGCCCAACATGAGGTGCTATTAAAACATCTGCTTCATTTTATTCCCAAAGCTAGAAGCCTGTCCTCAGCCTCTCTATTCATTTTGGATGGCAAAAGTGAAGTAAATTTGCTTTCTTCCTTTCTGCTCCTTTCTCTACTGATAAAGACAGTTGCATCGTCCTTCTCCCTTACATCTTCACCATGCTCTGTTAAGTCATGGTCCTGGTTGGGCAGCCCAGAGCGCTGTTCCATGGAGCTGACTACTGGCTAGATCTCCTTCTACAGCTTCCCTCTTGCCTGGTTTATGCAGATATGAATCCTGACTGAGGTAATGGAAGCTCAGAGCTCCAGGGGATGCCAAAGAGGATTTTCTTCTCCTATCTAAGCTAAGAGACCACTGATTAGAATTTAAGAAGGTCATTACTAAGTATGGCTCTTGGGGACCTATTTCTTTTCTTTTTAAAAAGTCACTGCTCCCATTGTACCCAATTTCAAAATATATGAGGAATGATCACATGCTTGTTGAGCACTAATTAAAAATGACAGGCTTCATCCCCACCCCCAACATACACTTGCACTCCTTCTTGCCACCTACCCACATGACATCTGCTAAAGCCTAAAATGAGTTTCAGTATTAGCCTATGAAAATCACAACACAAAGTTAGAAATTTAAAATAGCTGTCAAGGAAGAAATCATATGTCATTCCTTTGCTCAAAAACATTATACAAGCAACAACAGAAGAAAGGAAAAATGGGAAAAGGAAGAAAGAAGGCAGAGAGGGAGGGAGAAAGAGAAGGCAGGAAAGAGAGAAAGAAAGAAAGAAAGAAAGAAAGAAAGAAAGAAAGAAAAAAAGAAAGGAGAAAGAAAGGAGAAAGGAAGAAAATAGGGAAGGGAGGGAAGGAGGGGAGGGAGAGAGAAGAAGAGAACAAGACAAAGTAGAAACTTATAAATGCAAAGAACGGGAAATTATGAGTTACTGTGGGACATGAAATAAGAGTTTATTAATAGATATCTACTTTTTAAATGGGAATAAGTAATATTTTCTAAAAGTAATTTTCTTTCCAAATGAATTCATTGGCTTAATGGTTTATTCCCAAATGATAATTTTAAGAGAATTTTTGAAAAGTTATTCTAAATCCTCTATTATCTGTAAGGCCAATTAGTTAAGAATAGTAAATATATTCTCTTAACTTAATAAAGGGATACTTATTTTGCCAGATACGAAATTAAAAAGACACAATAATTCACATGATGTTTACTGATGCAAGAATAGACGGATTAAATAGAGAATTAAAAACTTAGAAGAAAGCCAGGCATGCTGGTGCACACTTGTAATCCTAGAGATTCAGGAAGCTGAGGCAGGGGGATCCCAAGTTTGAGCCAGAAGCAGCCTGCCCAACTTAGTGAGATCTGATCTCAAAACAAAAAATAAAAAGGAGTCATCAAGGGAAGAGCTCAGTGGTAGAGCACTCACCTAGCATGTGCAAAGCACTGGGTTGTATCCCCACCACCACAACAAAACGAAACAAAAAGCTTAGGTGCAGATATTAATAAAAGTATGTTATATGTGACAGTTGATGACATTTCAGACAAGTAAGAAAAAGGTAGATTATTTATTGCTTTACGAAAACTACCTGGTTGTTGTTAGGTGCCATCGAGTCGGATCCGACTCATAGTGACCCTCATAGGGTTTTCAATGGCTGACTGTTTTCAGGATTGCCTTGGGAGTGGATTGCCAGGTCCTTCTCTCATTTTGGCAGTGCTGGGAATTGAACTCGGGACCTCAGAGACTGCAGCGTAGCGCTCTACCAACTGAGCTAAATCCCAGCCCAGCTACCTGGTAGGGTGCTCTATTAGTTTCTTTTGGCAACTGTAAAAGTTACCACAGAGTTGGTGGCTTAGAGGAACAGAAATGTGTTCTTTCATAAATCTGGAGGACAAAAGTCAGGAAGTTGAGTTCACTAAGCCAAAATCAGCGTCAGCAGGGCCGTGCTCTCTCTGGAGGTTATGGGTGGAGCTCTGTCCCTTCTCTCTCTTGGTTTCAGGTGGACGCTGGTGCTCCTTGGCTTGTGGCAGAGCCACTCCAATCTCTGCCTTTATCTTACCTGGCTGCCTCCTCTGTGTGTGTGAGTCTTCCCGTCTCTCTCCAGTAAGCACAGGGTGATTGGGCTTAGGCACCCCTCAGAAATCTAGGAAAATCTTCCCATGTCAAGATCTTTAACTTAATCAAACTGTCCAGACTTCTTTTATGCTTATGGTTGTATTTATGGGTTCCAGGGATGAGCAGTCATTATTCATCCAACTACAGTGGTAAATTCGATTCTTATCTCACCCATGCATGGAATAAATTTATAATATGTTAACTATTTAAATAGAAGACGTGAAAGCAAGTAGTTATCTGATCCCAGAGATGCCTTTTGAAGAATGAAAGAGAAGGAAAGATCGATGGTTTCCCTGTGTAGAAATTAAAAACCCCTTTAGGTCTCAAATTACCGTAAACAAAGCCACAAAGAATTGCCAAGTTGGAAAAAGTATTCATAAGAGACAAAAAGTTTATGTCATTAATGTATGAGGAACTACTGCCAATCAGAAAAAGAAAAACATTTTTCATAGAAAAATGGCCCTGGAACAGGGATGGACATTTCATTAAAGAAGAAAAATAAAGTCAGTAGACATAAAAAATTGCATGTGCGGTAGTTTTATGCAAGTTAAATGTCGATTATATTTTAGTTTTGGCCAACAAGTTGGCAAAAATTATAAAAAATATAATGCCCAATAATGGTAAGGAAGTAAGAAGACTGACACATTCATACTGTAAATGGAATATTAACGATTTAGGCTTTCTCAAGAGCAATTTTGCAATGCATATGAAAGAACTTAAGCTTTGTATTCTCTTTGAATAAGAAATTGTGATTTTTAAATTATTTAAAAATTTGCATAACGAGTAGGTATTACTTTTGTAATTTGGAAAGATGAAAAATAAATGCATGTATCTTAAAATTATCTTCAGAATAGTAAAACCTTCCAGATAATAGCAAATACAAGGCTCTTCATGGTCTGTTTCCAAATATATTTCCATTTTCACCTCTCTTGACTGCCCATCAGATAGCCAATGTTGTTATGTTGTTGTTAGGTGCTGTCAAGTTGGGTCCAACTCATAGTGACCCTATGTCCAACAGGGCAAAATACTCCCTGACCTTGTGCCATGCCCAGTACTATGTCAGTGCTTCTCTGCTATTCATATGGTTTTCAATGGCTGATTGTTTTCAGGATTGCTTTGGAAGTGGGTTGCCACATCCTTTTTCAATTTTTGCAATGTTAGGGATCGAACACAGGGCCTCAGAGAGTGCAGAGCAAGCCCTTTACCAACTTAGCTAAACTCCAGCCCCAATGTTGCTATAGCAACACTCAATTTCTCTCCCTGCTCTTAACTGGATCCTGTGTTTTATATCCATATCTTTATTCATGTTGTTCTTTCTGGCCTAAATTCCTGTGGAACCCCTACCACTTACTCAACGCCCCCAGCTGTCTAAGGTAGGAAGAGTTTTCAAGTCAGCTGCACCCCCTACACACAGCAGAATAAGTCACTTTCTCTTCTTTGCTACCATAGCTCAGCCCACACCAACACACTGTCATTGTACTGCTATCGTGTTTATACGTCACAAATCTACTGCCCTCACCAGACTATGAGCTCAGTGCAGGTGAGTTAGAATCCCATGGGTACACCAACACCCAGCCCTGGATGTGAGGTGCAGGCAAGACTGGCCAAGGTAGAACTTAAAAAGGAAAAGCCACCCAGTCCCTACTGCCAGGAAGAATGGCCAGGAATCAGGGATCCAAAGATGAGCATTAAATATGATCAGTTTTGATTGGTCAAATGTGAAGTTTTAAGTTTCACATAATTACTTCAATCCATTGATTCATGTTGGTTGAAACTTAAATAATACATTTTGAATTTGCTTTGAGTTGCCTGCTTATTTTAGGAGTTTTTCAGTGATAGGAAAGCTGTTTTGTTGTTGCTGTTCTTGAACTGATAATTGGTGTGTTAAATGGTGCAATTTGCTTTAGCGTATGCTGGTTGTGTTTCAAAATAGTCTCACCTTTTTACAAGATCCAATTCCTGAGTTGCACTGAATCATTTGCTCTGAGTCTTTGAAGATAATTAGAAACAGTTGGGAAGCAGTTGTGGTCCCTACACATACCTTTCCCTAAGATGCAGAGACCTGGTGAGAAATAGGAGTCACATCATAGAAGATTAATGGGCCTTGGCCTGGTCTAAATGCTTCACAGAGTCATAACCCTTTGTGTTTTGTTGTTGTTTGTTTCTTTTTTTTAGTAAAGAAAGAAAAATAAAGTACCTCTAACGTGTAAGCGCCACCAGTTGCTGGATCTCAGACATTAAAAAGAGGAGCACAGATGCCTTGCAGGTGCTGACGGAGTTGGCTGCAAAGCTGAGCACTTAGTCAGGGAGCAAAGTCAAATGCCATTTAGGTCCAGGATGTGGCTCGACCAGGCCTAGGCAGAGAACTATCATAGAGAAAAATCACAGTTGTGTTGGAATGAAGGAAACAAATACTTAGAACCCAAACCTTCTTGCCATAGGAGTAAAGTCAAGGTGCTGTGTCGGGTTCTTTCTGGGGTTTCTCTCTCTCTCTCTCTCTCTGTGTTGTGGGTGGAAGCCAGAGGTGGGTGTTCCAACGCTGTACCCAGCGGTGAGGCTGTGGCCATAGAACAGAGTGTCACACACAAGATGTAAGGACAGGGGTTTATTCACAAAGGAGGGGAAAGGAATGGAGGATTAGGGAGAGGGGAAAGGGAAGTTGGAGAAGGGAAGCGCTCAGCTGCTGTCTCTGCCGCTGGGGCAGAGACTCCTGGGTGTCATTGCTCTTCTGGCTCGCAGGCTTTGCCACTTCAGGGACCCTGTGCTTGACTTTTGGAGGCTTGCCCCTCAGAGTCTTGCCTCTTGAAGTTGTCAGTCCATGTAGGATATCCGGCATTGTAGATGTCAAGGTCTGATAGAGATGGCAGGCAGGTCAAACTTGGGTGAATGCAGGTCAGAAAAAGGCTGAAGGCTAGGCTAGGCAGACAAGTAAATGGGCCTTGGGCCCTTAAGGAATCGCGAAGACCTGGTGAACTTCTCTTGGAAGGTGTTCAGAATGGCTGCTGAACTCTGAGCTCCGGAGTTTATATGACCTGATAGCCAGCCAATCAGGGGAATAGGGTTGGATCAGAAATGACCAGTTGGGCACCAGGGGGCTTTAGATGCTACCATACCTTGGGTGCCATCTTGGCCCACTCAATGGGAGGGGTGAAGAGTGAGATATGCAGATGTATGGGAAAGGTGACCAGGTGGTATCTTGCCCCATCCTCCAAGTGGGCTAGATGAGCTCCTGGGATTGGCCGTGTTTGGTGTACTCTCTATCGCCCTGGGAATTCCAACAGTGCTGGATAGCCATGCACTTGCTGTTCTACTTGGCATGGGGGAGTTTGTAGGTTTGAATATAATAGTGGGGAAGACTTTTAAGTTTTAGATTTTTTTCCCTCCTATTCCTAAAGAAGTCCTAAAATGCCTACACCTGCAAAAGCTATAGAGGGCAGAAACAAGTCTGAAATATCTGGATGTCCAGAACTAGGAGTGTGTAGAGGAGGGTCAAGCGGCCAGTGAGGCTGACCCTGCGATTGGTGGCCCAAGAACTAAGGAGCTGGACCTTGAGAAAGTTATAAACTCTGGAGCTCAGGGATCAGTTTACAGATCAATAAGATAGGGTACATGGACTAAATCATTATTTTCAAACTTTATTTAGCAGAAGAATCTTCTTTTTCCCAAAGAAAATCTTACACTGAAGCCTGCCTTATCTGTGAATTAGACGTTACAAATGGAACTCTTTGGCCAAAGGAAACTTACCTTCTGCCACTGGCCTTCCCCTGGCTCCCTGTATATTTGGATACCCCAGACCGCAGACCTATAGAAACATGATGTATAATCAGAGTCTGCCTTTTTCATGCCCCTTCCTCTTCAAGGTCATGTATTTTAAAAAGAAATGAAAACCTACTAAAATTGCCTTGTGGTTCATTTCAGCTCCATCAATCCAATAAGTACAGTGATTATAAAGTGGCTCAGCTGTTTAATAAAATTTTTTCAAAATGAAAACAAATCAAGCAAAACATTCATGTCTCTCCCCATCTTAAAAATAAAACCCTACAAAAAAGATATTAAATTCATAATAAGCATAACGCTTTCCCTGTCTCTGTCATTGACACCCCCTTGCACACAGGCAGCTGCTTCCAAGTCCTTCCTCCTCCCCTGGTTGGCAGAGTTGCTATTCTCTTCCTCCTCCTCCTATCGCACCTGCCCTTGTCTTGCTCAATTCCTCTCCATGGTATGCAGTGGGAGCCCACCAGCTCCTCATTCTTCCTCAGTTTTTTTCATTTTGCCCATTATTGTTGTTGTTAGGTGCCGTCAAGTTGTGTCCAATTCATAGCAACCCTCATAGGGTTTCAATGGATTACTCTGGGATTGCCTTGAGAGTGGATTGCCATGTCCTTCTCCCATTTTTACGGTGCTAGGAATTGAACCTGGGACCTCAGACACTACAGAGTGGTGCTCTACCAACTGAGCTAAATCCCAGACCCATTTTGCCCATTACAACTCTGTTAACTCGGTAACGAACTGGGGTTTACCTCAGTTGGTAGAGTGTTCCTCTGCACTCTCTGAGGACCCAGGTTTGATCCCTAGCACTGCAAAAACGGGAGAAGTATGTGGCAATCCACCCCTGAAGCAATCCTGAAACAATCAGCCACTGAAAACCCTAGAAGGGTCGATATGGGTCAGACCCAACTTGATGGCACCTAACAACAAGGAAGAACTCTACAACAGTCCCAGGCAGCACAGCAGAATCTCAGATCCAGGGGTTTCTTCCTTTTAGAGTGTGCAGTGAGGAGGGGTTAGGGAAAGGTTGCCGGCACTTACAGTGGAATATTTTCACCGCTGCTCTCCTCCATAGCTGTCTTCCAACTCCATCCCTGCCTCCTGCTTCAACTGAAATCATTAAAAACAGACTCTGTATGACTGGGACCCCTAGGTCAGAGGGTCCCTGTATAAGATTCTCATTTTGGGAGATGTTTTCCATATTCATTTCCTCTTCATTTTGTGCGTGGGTACAGGGGTCTTTCTTTTCCTTCTCCAGAATCACAGCCATTCCTGGGACCTCTCCCCCATCCCCTAACATTGCTGTGCCACGGCGGATGGTCACAAATGGAAGGTCACTGAAGTTTCTCCTGAGGCTAATAGGACTATTTAAAGAAGTCCTGGGGTCTTTCCAAGTGAGTTGCCTAATAAGATTCATCAGGCTCTGTGGGGGTTCTGGAGGCCCCAGGTAGACAGGTTCTAGCTAAGGTCTTACGAGGATTAACGGGTGTTGATGTGGCTCTGAGACCAGAAGTACAGATTTCTTGCTGCTGTGTTCACACTTACCTATATCCCTTGGGGCTGGGGCTGTTTCTCAGGCACAATCAACACAGGCATAATTTCTTTTTGGCTCCACATGAAAGAGCAACATGATCTCTTTCTGCACTTTAGAATGTCCCTGTTTTCCTAATCACTTTCTCTGTGTTTTTTGTCTTTGATATGTGTGAATACATTTCCTTATGTGTTACTGACACCTCTGGTGCCATGGTCCCTGCTGCTGACACTCCTTTCCCTACACACACACACACACACACACACACACACACACACCCCTCAGGACCAGCTCTCAACAATGCCAGCCTCCCACAGAGTGTGCCCTCTATTTAACACTTGCCAACAAACCTGTTCTTTGGCAGCCGCAAAGCAACCACATACTCTTTCTCTGTTCTTCTCTGCTGGTAGGGCCAATGGTAAGGGTGAGTGAGAGAGGAAATGTTAATATGGGGCAGGTGAGTGTAAGCAGGTATGTGTGTGTGTGTGTGTGTGTGAGAGAGAGAGAGAGAGAGAGAGAGAGAGAGAGAGAGAGAGAGAGGGAGAGAGAGAGAGGGAGAGAGAAGGACAGATAGAAAGTGTGACTCTCCCAGGCATCACTGCTGAGTCTGTGTTGGTATAACACATTGTTGCCTATGGAGCCAGCCAGCCTGGGGAACCAGTTCTGCCTCTTTGTAAGACTGTGCACCTGCTGCAAATTGCATTCAGCCACATACTTTCTCTCTCTCTCCTTTTTTTTTAATTAGCACTAGGAGGTTGAACTCAGGGCCTTGTGTGTGCTAGGCAAGTGCTCTACCACTGAGTTTCACCCTCCACCCTTTTTATTTTTTATTTTGAGACAGTTACGCAGGTTGCCTCTGGCCTTGAACCTGTGATCCTTCTGCCTCAGCCTCCTGAGTTGCTGGGATCATAAGCATGTGCCACAGCACCTTGCTCCTTTTCTCTTCTGATACTCATGTCAGTGGGCTGAAATTCAGGCTTACTTTGGCTAAAAGAGCCATGGAGGGAGCAGTGGACTTAGAGTCAGATGATCATGTACAAATAGGACACTTCTGAGAGGAGCAGAGAAAGTTCCATGACCAAGTGGCTAATGGTATAGATCGGGAGGTGAATCTGGAATCTGTTGTTTACTAGCTGTGTGACTTTAGGTAAATTACATAATATCTCTGTGCCTCAGTCTCTTCAATTGTCGAATGAGGAGGATAATACTAGTCCGTACCTCATAGGGTTGTTGTATGGGCTGAATTAGCTAGTACAATGTCTTGTTCACAGTAAACTCTATATAAGCATTTGCAATTTTCTATTCCTGGACACAATGGGAATGGTTTTCTATCTGAGCCAGAGTTACTACCCTGAACTAAGCCACTGCATCTTTAACCTGGGTTGTTGCATATAATTCTTAACTGACCTCCTTGCTTCTGCCCTTGCTGCCCTGCTGAAGCTGGAGCATGTTCCCTGCCTGCTCAGCACCATCTGCTGACTCCTCACCTCAATCAAAGTGAAAAGCGAAGCCTGTATATGAGACTGAGAGAAGGACCTGGCAACCCCACCCCCAAAACAGTCAGCCATTGAAAACCCTGTGAATAATTGCAGAAAAGCACTGACAAGTGTTTCACCTTTTGTACATAGGGTCACTATGAGTCAGGCACAGACTCGACAGCACCTGACAACAATCACATATATGAGACTAAAAGACCCTACCAACCTCTCCCTGCATGCTGTCTGTGACTTAATCTTCTTTTCCTCACTCTGCCCCACCCCATTGGCCTCCCTGCTATTCTTCCAGTAGGATGCCTATGTCCGGCATTCTAGATCATTCTCTCTTCAAACCCTACTCAGCAATTTTAATCTTACTGGGCAAATGGGCCCCCAAAACCTGGGGAACAAGTTTTCAATAATCTTCCAAAGGACAGAGCTCAAAATCTGCTCCTCTTGCCCCCATACAATGCTCAAAATTCCTAGAGTGCTTTTGTTCTAGGGAGCCCACCCTTGGTGACCGACATCTATTCTACTGCACTGAGCATTTTCTGTTGCATGTGTGCATGCCTATCACTCCAAAGGGGAGCGTCCTTCTGGAAAGCCACAGCCAGGTTGATCTGTGTTCCTCCCAGCACTTCACACATCATCAAGTCCTGATCCGTTAACCAGGCAGGACTGTGGGTCCTTGGAAAGGTTTCCTGGCTGTGTCTGCTTGTGTGAACTAATTACTTCATGTGCTACACATGGGTTGAGCACCCACCAAGCACTAGGCTCAGATGTATGCACAAGAGAAAACATGACATAATCCTAGCTCTCCACAATTCTTCTAGAAGGGGTTTTAAGCTTTACACATTAGAAACACTGAAATGATTTTAAAAATATAACTATAGGTACATAGTAGATACAATTATACATTATGTGGGCCTGGGATTTAGCTCAGTTGGTAGAGTGCTTTCTCTCTGTGCTCTGGGGCCTTGGGTTTGATCCCTAGCACCACAAAAACAGGAGAAGGACCTGGCAGCCCACTCCTGAAGTAATCCGGAAACAATCAGCCATTGAGAGCGACATGAATAGTAGAGAAGCACTGACATAGTGCCAGGCATGGCACAGTGTCAAGGAGTGTTTTGTTCTATTGTACATAAGGTCATGATGAATTGGACCTGACTCAATGGCACCTAACAACAGCAACAACATACATTAAATGTCTACAGCAACTCCCTGGTGTCCAATCTTGTCCAATCTTGGAAGCTAAGCAGGGTTGGGCCTGGTTAGTGCTTAGATGGGGACCGCATGGCAACACCAAATGCTGTAGACTGGGAAGAAAGACCCTGCAGTCCCCTCCCGAAATAATTAGTCACTGAAAACACTATGAATAGCAGAGAAGTACTGACAATAGTTCTGCAAATGGTACAGTGTTGGGTAGTGTTTTGTCTGGGTTGCTATGAGTTGGATCCACAATAATAAATTCATTAAATATACTGGGGATGCCAAGAATGTATACACATTTTAAGCAATGTTATCTATGTATTACTTTTCAAAGTTGAATTGAATTACAGTAGCAATGGGTAGCATGATGTTCACTTAAAAGATGGCATTAATCAAATGAATGCTAGCACCACCACATGACAAGCAGGGGTGTCAAAGAAAATGGCAGAATGACAATTGTTGTTTGAGGAGCACAAGATCATTTTGAAGAGGTATTTAAAAATCAAGACAGTTGTGGAAGTATAATGACAATGGAAGCATGAGTATGCAACAGAACCACCAACGTGGCTAATTGCTGCATACATCCTTGGTAAGTCTGAGGTGTGTGGTACTGTGTGTGATGTACACAAGGGAAGATCCAGGAGGCCTTGCACAGCAACATGTTCTGCTTCTTCTATGGTCACCACTTTGATCACCTCTTGTAATTGCAGAAGTCAAATGTGACTTGTATTCATCTTTTGTTATTGGTATGTATTGAGTATTAACAAATTTAATACAACTTTTTTCTTTCTTAAAATGTATATACATTTTTGGCACTCTGTGTAGATATAAATATGCATAGTCTGATATATTTATATACATATATATATACACACATACACACATATGTGCACACACACAACACATATGCACCCCCCCACACACACACACACACACAGAGCCACCCAGAATTTCTCCCTGGGTCTGGTGAATCAGAATCTTTGGCAGTGGGCTCCTGGTAGGCATGTCTTTTCAGAGCTCCACCACTGGAGGTAGATCTCATGAAACTTTGGTCCTGTCTCAGCTGACTACAGCTGGACAGCCCATGCTAGAAGATGACCCAACAGAAGAGAGATATCCAGTGACCTCTGAGGAGCAGAGCTGATATGGGAAAGAGTAAGTCAGCTGATCCACTTTTATAAGAACTAACTAAAACTGAATCTAGTGCCACTTGCCCTGCTGGGAACCCTTGGAAAGGACGGTGTCTTTCTAGGTTTTGATGTTACATGATTTCTGAAAAAAAAAAAAAGAAAAAAGAAAGAAAGAAAGAGAAAGAAAAGAAAAGAGTACCAATACAATTCAATGGGGGAAAGAATAGTTTCTTTAAAAAAAATGGTGCTGAGACAACTGAATATACACATAGAAAAGAAAGATGTTTTACCCTTTTCTCATGCCATGCACAAAAATTAATCTGAAATGGATCAATGATCCAAATGTAAGAAGTAAAACTAGAGAATGCTTAGAAGAAAATGTAGGAGTAAAACCTCATGACCTGGAGTTGGTACCAATCAGCTGGTTGGGGTAATTTGGTCCTACAGCTCAAGTTAGGGTCTATTGATCCAGGCTTTAGAAGCCAGAGACTTATGGCTCCAGACACTTAGGTTAGAAGCTTGTTGCTCTGGACTTTAACCACCAGTAGCCCTGGCACTTGGCTTTCAGCAGCTATAGGTGGCAGCAGCAGAGAGTAGCAAGTGGAAGCAAGTAGCACCTTCTAGTATTAGAGCTCTTATAGAGGACTTGGGTATTGGGACCCTCAAGCTATACGGTGATAGGTGTTATAGTTCTTGGACCTAAGTTGTAAAGATCCCTAGCCCTTGCTAGTAGCTAGCATTATGGCTCTTGGGGCCAAGGTATCTGAGACCCTTGGCCCTTAAAGCTTGGCAGTTCTCTGCATCTCTTCCAGTGACCAGGACCCATAGCTTCTCATCTTCAGTTTTTCATAGCCCTTACACTCTTCTTCATCTCTACTTTCTGTTGTTTCTTCCCTAGCCACTCTCTGGGGCTCTTCAGCTTCCCTCTTGTCACTACTACTTCTGCCATTGCTGCTGCTGCCTTTGCCATTGCCACTGCTCTGCCACCATCACTCCACAGCCACTCCCACCATCCTCTCTTCATACTACCAGCTTAACCCAGTCTAGTAATGATAAAGATCAAAAGTAGGCCAAAAAGACTACTCTAGAGAAACCTTTTTTTGGTCCTAAGATTTCAATACCAAAGGGTATCACAGAAGGATATCTCCTGGATGGCTCACAAAGTGAGCTGAACAACCTACTTATGTTGCCAGAAACGGAGGGTGGCAAGGGTATGCACACCAATCATGGCAGACCTTCATGCAAATGAAGGGCTGTGTTTGCACCAATCTCAGGCCTTCTACTGGGCCACCAGGGCAAGTGTCCCCCCTCTGGGCTGGGTGAAAATGTCTGCAGGATATGCAAAATCATGTAAAGTTCACTGAGGCTTGTGATGGCAAAAAGTCTAGGGCATGCTGTTTGAAACAGTGATGGCTGGGATGGTGCCTTCTGGCCCTGTAGTTATGCTTCAGCAGAAAGTGGCTGTGGTTGCAGTGTAGATTCTTCAAGGCAACAATGAAGTGTTCAAAGCATCCAGTGCTGGCACAAGGGCACTTTGGCTTGCAGCTTGGCTAATACTCCTTCACTCAAGGCAGCCAGAGCACTAAGGAAGGGACTAACAATTGTCAAGTAGGGAGTCAGATTGCTCCAGTCCCCAACATCTTAGCTTATTTAAAAGAAAAATAAACATTAAAAGAGGTGCTTACAATAAAGCCTTATCCTTAACACTTATAGCCCTTTGAAGATATAACAGTGCCATAACAATGCTTACTTTTGCCCCAGTGCCTAAGGGACAGGTGGGTCTCACTCATCTGACTTAGAATCAGGGAGAGTCTTCTTAGATATGACACTCACAGAACAAGTGACAAAAGAAAAAATGATAAGTTGACTTGATCAAAATGAAAAACTTTTGTGCTTCAAAGGATACCCTCATGAAAGTCAAAAGAAATTCATAGAATTGGAGAAATACATACAAATCATATATCTGAGTTAAAACAAACTCTTGTGCCTAAAACATATAAAAACTAAAAATTCAATAATAAAATATAACCAATTTAAAAATGAGCAAAGGACTTGGATAGACATTTTTAAAAAGGTGATAAACCAGTGGCCAATAAGCAGATGAAAAGAGTCCCTATGTTGCTCACAGATAGTGGGCCTACATGGATAATTGTGGCTGAGGTTTAGCTCAGTTGGTAGAGTTCTATTCGGTGCTCTTTGAGGCCCTGGGTTGATCCCTAGCATCCCCAAAATGGGAGAAAGGACCTGGCAACCCACTCCTGAAACAATTGGGAGCAATCAGCCATTGAAAACCTTATGAGTAGCACAGAAGCACTGACATAGTGTCAGGGCTGGCAGTGTCGGAGAGTGTTTTGTTTTGTTGTACATAAGGTTTGCTATGAGTCAGATGCGACTCGATGGCATCTAACAACAATACCATGGATAATTATAAGTTCTAGAAATAGGGATACATGAATTAAAAACCCCCTGAAGCTCTGTCTGTGCTTAGATTAAATATCTTCAGTTGTTTAACATGCCTGTACTTCTTAACGTTACTATTTCCACTCTGACTTTAAGTTCTTGCCTGATTCAGAAACCTTTCCCCTTTATTCAGTGGTGGACACTCAGAAACCTTCTTAATTCAGAATGGCTCACAGGTTGCTGCTTACAGACTAGATTTTATTAATTAATTCACAAGTGCCCAAAGTACATCTTAATCCCCTATGAAATATGGTACACGTGAGCAGAAGTCGAGTTGTGGAAAAAAAGAAAACAAACAAACAAACACACACCCAGTGTGTTGTTATACTTGAAAAAGGTACAGCCAGTTCTCCCAGGAGACAAGAAGTGAGATTATTAATTAACCTGGCACTGGTAAGCCAGGCACCCAACACCAGGCAGGAGCTCAAAGGGTAAGGAGCCTGGGTTCCCTGTGTTCAGCTGGTGGGAGGTACATGCTTCCTCCTCGGTGGCCTTTGTAACCTGAATAAGGAAGAGGGAGGGACTGGCTTCAAGACCAGCCTTTGAGTCCACCGCCTGAAAGAAGGACCAGGACACACCTGATCTCCTCAGTGACTAGCAACTTCTTTCAAAAACAAACAAATTCAGCATTTACACTGTGTGTGGAAATTTCCATCACAATAGCTGCCCTGCTTTTATGGAACCGGGAACAATTTGATAGCTGAGACAAAGGGGGAACCCTTTGAAAAAGGACACCCACTGAAATAACATCTCTGTCAAAGGGGCACGTTTTCCCCACACATGATCCCTCTGGGTGAGTGTCTCTTCACAGAGAAATATGATAGCGACTCCAAACGGTCATCTCTGCACATTTGGATAATGAATTTAAAGAGATGACTGAGGAACTCTTGGGCAGCAAGGGCTTGCCTGCCAGCTGGGCGGTGCGCTACACGCTTGGCTGTGAGCAGAGGTAGGAGAGGTGGTGTAGGTGCACTGTGGTATGGGGGAGCCACACAGAGCCCATGGAGGGAAACATAGGTTTGCAGAGAGGCTGCATTTTAGAAAAAATTTCTTTAGGAAAAAAGGTAATTCCAACATATTCTCTGGAGCAATGAGTCCCAGATATGAATGAATGAAAGGGAGATCGGAATTACCCTCAGGAGAGAGGAGACGGGAGGGCGGGAATCTGAATAGTTCACACCACAGGTAATTCTGACTATGGGACTCGGGAAGCTCCCCTCAGAGAACCATTACTCTACAGGGTGCCCTTGACACACAGCTCTTGCCACAGTCACACAGGGATGATAATCAGGGTTCATGGCTCCCTTGCCTGTGCTTTCTGTGGGTGAAGAGGTAACAGGAAAAGATAAGGTCAATATTTCAGGATAAGTGAAGGGTGGCCTAAATGAGGGAGGATCTTGAAAAATAAAATGAGTAAAGGAACTGCATTTTTTTTTAGAAAGCCATTTTAACTTGTGTTTCAATCAGCTCAGGCTACTATAACAAAATACCATAAACTAGATGGCTTGATTGGGATCTGAGGAGGGTCTTCTTCCTTGTTTGGAGATAGCTGTCTTCCCACTGTGTTCTTACACGTAAGAAAGAGAGACAAAAACAGAGAAAGAGGAGGGGGAGAGGTTGGGAGGAAGAACAAATGAGAGAGAGACACACAGACAGAGAGAGAGAGTTCTGGTTTCTCTTCCTCTACTTGCAAGGACACCTACCCCATCATTGTGCTCCATCTTCATGACCACATCTAAGCCTAATCATCTCTTGAAGGTCCCACCTCTAAACCATCACACTGGGAGTCAGGGCTTCAATATATGAACAACCATGACCCCAAAACAACGTGGAACTGGCATCTACCGTCTCTTCACACTGAGCAATATGGAGCCTGCTCAGGTGAGGTCACCAACATTCATTGGACTGAGTTCCCACAGAGAAGTGAGGAGACTTAGGTGGTAGATGACCAGGATCACCAGGAAGAGTTTTGCTGTCTGGCTTGGGTAATTCTCTCATCTTGGCATCTTCTGCTTCTGATGCTTTTGGATAATGTTTCTGTCCATTTGGGCTGCTATGACAGAATAACATAGAATGGGTGGTATATAAACAAAAGAAATTTCTTTCTCACGGTCCTGGAAGCTCAGAAGGCAAAGATCAAGGAGCGGGCCGATTCAGTGTCTGGGAGATCCTGCTTCCTCATAAATGGTGTCTTGCTGTGGTTGAAGGGGTAAGGCAGCTTCCTGGGGCCTCTTTAACAAGGACAATAATCCCATTCCTGAGGGCTCCACCCTGGTGACCTAATCACCTTCCAACAGTCCCACCTCTGAATGCCTTCACACTGGGGATCAGCCAGTCTGCAGAGCTCACCTTCATGCCTTTCATTGACATGGCTCCTTTACTTGCCCTACTTCCTTTCCTCATCTCACTTTCCCCTTCTTTTTGCTGGTTTCCCAAAAAAGCTTTCTGGATGAAGTACCTCAGGTGTCAGAAACCAAACTCTGCCCCAGAAATGATGACTCTGGATTTGCTTCCACTGAGTGTCTGACAGAACCTGTACAAAGTCCACATCCATCCAGTGAGGTCTCCCCTCCTCCCTCCTCCAAAAATATAATCCCACCACAGCTTAAAAGAAGGTGTTGCCTTTAGACTCTGAGATTTCTACTTCCTTTATTATATTGGGAGGCTGGGATGATAAATATATTTTCTGTGAGGCTGGCTGAGATTTTCTATAGTCTGAGGGTCCTTTGTAGCCTACTGGTCACTCCTGAGTGTCCTCCCTGCCCCTCACCTTTACCTTCTCTGTATGGGATGGTTTCCTCACAAGGCTATGAGTTTCTCCAAAGCAGGACATAGATCTTATTCATCTTTGAACCCCAGCACCCAGCACAGTGCTTGGCACACAGTAAGACTAACAAAATTGTGGTATTTAAAAAATTTTACGTTTACGAAAATGTTATTTTCAAACCAGGCGTGGTGGCACATGCCTGTAATCCCAGCTGCTTGGGAGGCAGAGGCAGGAGGATTGCAAGTTTGAGACCAGGGGCAGTCTGCGTAATTTAGCGAGACCTTGTCTCAAAAAAAAGTAAAAAAAACATGGGCTGGGGTTGCAGCTCAGTGGTCCAGCACTTGCAAGCCATGCAAATGCGAGGCCCTGGGTTCAACCCCCAGTACTGCAAAAAAAAAAAAAAAAAAAAAAAAAAAAGGTTATTTTCAATAAGAAGTGTCATAATGTGTTCATTTTTATATACAACAATGTGTTTGGAAAAATATTAAACTGAAGTAAAAAACATCAAAATTTTGTAGCAAAATAATGTAACTTTGAATCTTGATAGGAAAGCCAGGTATGGAGGTACATGCCTGTAATCCTAGCACTCAGGAGGCTGTAGCAGAGGACCCCGAGTTTAAGGGAAGCCTGGGCTACATAGTGAATTTGAGGATAGTCTGGAGTACACAATGGTATGCTGTCTTGGAGAACAGGAAGGAGGAGGAGGTGGAGGAGGAAAAAGGTGGTGTTTATGGAAGAGGTAGAGGGAGAAGAAGAAGGAGGAAGACGGAGAAGTAGAAGAGAAAGAAAAAGCCCCAACAAGGTAGAAAATATCATGACTACTATGATTTAAGTCATTGCTCCATTCTATTTGTAATCTATTAATTAAATGCTAAAAATAGACTAAAAATATTCCATCTTAGAAGGAAGTGTCACACAATATAAATGGTCTAATTATAAGATAATTATAGGAAATATGGAAAATATTAATTTTTAGTGCGTTAGAGACAGTCTGGGTCTGGGAATTTTACAATGAATGGTGACATCTTTCCTTTCTCTCATTTTTACTCTGCAATATCCTCAAGCTTAAAGTGGAGGCTTTTAGTGACCGTGTGACATAGATATTTGGGTCCTTTTTGTCCCCTGTGTCAGCAGTATAACAGGCCTAGCCAGTGCCCAGCCCAGCCCTGTAGGTTGCTGCAGCCACAGCCCATTGGGGCTGTACCATGGCTTTAAGGCTATACCTGTTGTAGGACTGTGTGTGGGTGGAGAAGCATGGGCTTGGATCAGAGACCACCTCGGTGTCAGCACTTCACCAAGGCCCAGGTCCCTTTACCCTTGGTAGGTATCAGCTGTCAATCTGTCCTCATCCCAACCCAGCCCCTATTGCTCTTTGCTAGAGAAGTTCCTCCCGACTCCTGGGCCCAATGCGCTGGCAGAACAGGGAAATACCCGGGGCTTCTTATACCCTGGGGATAGTCCTTAACCACGAGCCTACTGCTACAGGGGTATAAACACCCTCACTCTCCTCACCACATTGGATCAACTCTAAGACTAACATGGTCTTTAGAGTTCACTTTCATGCCTATCATTGACATCGCTCCTTTACTTGGCCTACTTCCTTTCCTACTCTCCCTTCCTCCTTCTTTTTGCTAGTTTTCCTGAAAAGCTCTCTGGATGAAGAACCTTCACATGAAATCTTTTCTCACTGCCTACTTCTGGGGATTCCAATTTAGGACAGGTACTTATTACCCTTCTTACTTGTGTGTGACTTCAGAAAAGTTACAAGTCCTATTTGAAACTGTTTCTTTACCTGTAAAATTGAGATCAGAATAGAGATCTTCAAGGGCTGTTGCAGGAATTGGAGATCAAATGTGTAAAATACCTGGCACTCACAGTAGATGTAAGTTGTTATTGGATATTTCCATAAGGACATAGGATTGTTCACTCCTGCTGAGTATTCTCCATGCCCAGGACATCGTGATATGGAAGTGGAGACTGCAAGAGCTGGATGGAGAAGCAAGACTAGTTTTTTGTTGCCCTAGGAATGAGCCTATGGCCCTTCCAACTTCAACGGATCTGAATAATTCAGCTGTGAGCTCTTTAAAACCCTAAGCACAAAATTGGGACATAAGCACATGATTTGAGGTGTGGGTGCCAGGAGGGATTCAGGATTTGATTCTGATTACTCTCAGAGTTATCTCCTGACTGTGAAAATCTTGAGTGGGGTTTGACAGGGTTTCCTTTGAAGAGAGGTCTCTCCTCATTCGGCTCTGGAGCCTGCAGTTTGGTGACACAGGCTGTTGGAGTTGACATGAGTGAGGAGGGGCAAGGTGGAAGTTGAGCCAGAATGAGAATCAAATGCAATATCTGAGAGTGAAATCCAAGTGATTCATTTCCTCTTTCTGAAGCCAGAGAGTCACAGGAATCGAAGGCTGCAAGGTCCACTCTTGTGTGCCTATCCCTAGCCATTTCCATTTTCTCTGCCTCCTTTTCTTCACTCCCTTTATCCTTCCTAGATGCAGAGCATCGGAGTATAATTCTCCTAGGTCAGCTGCCCTAAGCATCTATTCTCACGGGTCTTCAACATCTGCTTTGGGTTGCTACCTTAGCTCCTGAAGAATCCTGCTTTGCTGTTAATTGTAAATGTGGATGGTATAAACAACCATTTACAAAGAGTTAGCACTGACCTGATGGAACCACGTGCATTGGGCAGCTGAGATGGTGCTCAGGCAGGAGGCTGGACTGGGCAGATGGTGTGCTAGAATCCTCTGGGTAGCGTGAGGTCCAGAGGGCAGTGTGCCTGGGTGTGGAGGGCCATCTCCTGAACAGCTTTGGCTTGCTTCTAGCACAGACCCTATGAAGCACATCAGATACCTGCTTTGTGCTAAGAAAACCAGCTCTTGGTAGCCTTAGGGTGAGGAGGCGAAGAAGTGCAGAGGAAAGAACACACTGCCTGCCTCTCCTGGGACTGTGACCACAAACATGCTCAGATAGAAGCAGATGGCCTCCTGCCGGGAAGAAAGCTCCCTGTTTTAATAGCAGACATCCCCCAGAAGGAAACCTAGGTTAATAGGAGCTAGCGCAGAATTGTGGGGTGACCTCCTTACACCTGGAATTTTCTAAGGGGCTGCAATCTATAGTGCATGTGCCCTCCAAATGCTCCTCCCCTCTCTAAGAAAGGGCATGGCAGATGATCCCCTATGGAGAAGGGAAAGCATGGAGGAGAGTTTGGGAGGCAAGGGACCTCGGGGAGCTGGTGTTCAGAGCCAAGCCTTCAACACAGGGGTTCAAAGCCCATAGCATGCCTCTCCTTTTTCACCAATTCCTGGAAAAGGACATCATGTTTGGAAGAGTGGCAGGTCAACGCAAAAGAGAAAAACCCTGCACCAGATGGATTGACACAGTGTCTACAACAATGGGCTTAAACATAAATAAGATCATTTTCCTGGCACAGAATTGGCAAGTGTTTCGATCTGCTGTACATAGGGTCGCTATGAGTCGGACTCAACTCGACGGCACCTAACAACAACAACAAGGGTTAAATGAACTGTTTTTGGGTCACAATTTCTGAAGTGCATGTAAGATACATACCACCTCGCCAGGACCAGTCTCAGGGCAAAGAAGTGTCAAATAAGGTGCAATCAAAACAAGAAGTTTTCCATTTCTTCCTAGGACATTAATAAAGAGAGCACTGTTGCCAAGGGATATAATAGTCAATGCCAGTTAGTTGTGGGAGCAAATCTTATATTACTGAACCCGATGCTGTGTGGAAGCCATATAACTCTCTCCACCACTCTATCTACACAGCACACACTGTACCTGTTAAGTCGCCCTATTTACCCAAAACATTAGCTCTTTCTTTGTTCCTGCTAATCGCTACTAATCCGGTATGTTGTACATGGAAAGCCCCTCCCTGCCTTATTCCCTAGGGAGCCTATTGGTTATTATTAAATCATGTTTTTCATGGAAACTCGGCACGTGGACAGACAGGGATTGCTTCCTGCATCCTTGACTTCCAGGTCTCCACCCTGACAATGCAGGGGCTGCTCTGAGAATTCTTTTTCTCACTCACATGAGAATGTCTGTTCGGTTAACAGGGCGTCTGGGCAAATCTTTCTTAGTCATTAACTGAGCATTAACAGATGCCCCCTGTGTTGTCCTCAGACTGAAGAGCTGGTTACTTTTATGAGGGAATGTGTGGCTGCCAAACAGGGGTCTGGAAAGAGGCCACATTGTTTATTTTCTGCCCACGTTCACAGGGAGTAGGAAGCTGGCCCAGTGTAGTTCTGTGAAGTCCGTGTCAACCCTGTTAGTTCCTAAGTTGTAGAAGGAGGGTGTAGGGGGAGTTGCATCCTTTGGCAGCCCCTGGAGAACGCCCATGCCCTCCCCAGTACGAGTGCAATGTGGGCCTCAGAGGGAGGGGTGCATTTCTCTGCTCCAGCCTCGGCTCCGCCAGCACTCATTCTGAAGCTGCTGGGGGAAGGCCAATGCTATTTTATGGATACCTTGGGATGGTGTTTAGGGGAAATCTTTGGAGATGGGCTGCTCTGAATTTGGAGGTGTCAGGATGAGCTCATTCCCTCACAATAGTCTCACAGCAATCTGTTTCCATCTCTAAGCCTTTCTGTGTGGACCAGGTAGCAATGCTTCATTTCACCGTCTCTATTGGTTCAACCACCCCAATGCTGTGCTGCTAACTGTTGACCATCACTGTGGATGGCTTTGAGAAGTTTGCCAGGGACCCCTGGTGCCTTTTCTTGGCCATTTTGTGATAGTCCTGAGCTGGGTTTACAGAAACAAGACAGGGATAGGTGATGGGACCTGACCAGGTGTTCCCCCAAGTCAGAATGATGAGTCCTTAGCTGCTGCTTCCTTGCAAGTGACAGCAGTGTGTGAATTCAGCTCTGACATTGGTGTCAACAAGGGTGGGCCCCTGAGTCCACAGCTTCTGAAGCGAAAACATCCTAGAGTCTTTGTGTATATGGTGGGAAACAGGTATATTGTGCTACAGACTTTAATTGACTCCTGGAAATAGCATTATAAAACATGCTGTCCCTAACTGACCAAATGGCAATTCATTTTCTTATTTAAAAAAACCCTCATATTTGAAGAGGGATATCACTGAATAAAAACTTGGATAAACTGCAATCTCCAGTGTCTTTTGTTATCTTGCATCTTCTTTTCAACTGGCACTCACTGATTCCTAGAACCATGTTCAGCCCTTCTCCAGGGCTCCCAACATGAGTGATCAGCCTAGATACCCTTCTTGTTGTCTGATAGCCTTTGCTTGTTCATAGCTTTTGTCTACTCTCATGTCTCTTTCATAGGACTCTTACTACCTGACTATCTTCTCATTGCTTTCTCTGTGTGCATGTCTACCTCGAAGTCTTCTGCCTGCCTCTGTGTGTGTGTGTGTGTGTGTATATGTGTGTGCACGCACATGTACATGCAAATGCGTGCATATGTGTCTGTCTACCTTTGTCCATTTCCTGAGTCTAGATGCCCCCAGAGAAAGTATCTCATTGGCCCTGTTAGTCATCATCATTTGTCTTGGCCAGCTGTAGCTTGCAGACTTTCAGCCAATTTGAGGTTTGCTCAGGCACTTGCTCCTTACTTAATCACCATTGGTCAACATGTGGGGCTCATTTTGGAGATGATTTTTGCTTAAGTAATCCCTTAGAAGAGTACTATAGTCATGCCGGGCTTTCTGAGGTCTGATATAAAAAATGCACCCTTCGCAGGCTAACTTGAGACTTTAACATGCTTTCAGAACATGCTTCACTGGAAACTGATGCAACCATACTGTGTGTCCTTGGCAAAGACTGTCGCATAGACAGTGCTGACAACAGGAATAAGGGACTAAAACTTAAATAAATTAATAGAGAATGTGAACCATGGAAATCTGGTTATATACTGTCTACAAGTTATCTCAAAAGTCAGTGGCAGAAACAGTGGCCACTTTCTGATACAGATTCTATGAGATAGGAATCTGTAGTACACAGTGGGCATGACTTGTGTCTACTCAGCAATGTCTGAGACCTCATCTATGATGGATATAGAACAGCTAGGGAAAAGAATCATCTGGAGACTTCATTTGAATGACTGGTACCTGGGTTAAAGTGAACGAAAGGGTCCATGCCAGCACATATGTGTGGTTTCCCTGCATGGATAAGAATACCAAGAATAAGTATTCCAGTGAGCAAAAGGGAAGTCGCATGACTTCCTTGCAAGTGACAGCAGTGTCTAACCTTGGAAGTCACAAGACATCATTTCCACAATACGCCACTGGTCAAAGCAGGCACAAACTCACCTAGATTTATGGGAAGATGAAACAGGACCCCATTTCTCAAGGGGAGGAATGTGAAGGAATTTGTGGCTTTGTCTTTAAAAAGCCAAATCAAGGATAAATTATCGCTTTCCCTTAAGGATCTCCTGCACCTGGCATGTGTGGGAAAGGTAGGCTATTGAAATTCAGTTCCCAATTGTTCACATAACAGCTCCTCCATAAAACATGTCCCTCTTCCCTCCACTGAAGGCCACTACTCCCCTTGCTGGTGATTGTGGTCTCCATCAATGGACTGTATTTTCCAGGTAGCATTTCTGCTCCCCCTCCACCATGTCTCCACAAAGAGGGGAGGCAACAGAGAGAAGAACAGGGAGAAGGCGCCATTTCACTTTCCTTGACAAAAGCATGATTCACATTTGTGAGGATTTATCAGATTTTGTGAGATTCTGAGGGAACCAGAGGGAATAACAATATGTGAAGAAAGGAATTTAAAAACCACATTATGGCACAACTCTGCCCTGGTTACAAATGAAATGTCGAGCTGTTGTGACATGTGTCTCCCCTTGTGTTTGACCTCTTCTCTTACAGCCCTTCTTCTCTTACAGACCCTCCTTTTTGTAATCTGCGTGCTGATCTTCATTCACTTTGGGGGGAAATTCCAACCTTACCCACAAAATTGTCTTTGTATTCAAGATCAATTTCTCTTTTCCTAATAGTCTATTTTTTTAAGTTTGAGATATTCAGAACATAGTGACCCCAAGGAGATACCAGTAAGATAGTCTGTGGTGGGATGAGGCACCCCAAATTCCTCAGGTTTTTCCACAGGGAGCATTGGTGCTTTAAGTCCCATAGAAATATCAGGAATCATTCATCCAACCTACACAGAGTTCTCTCTGTCATGTGACTTAGAGATATATCTTTTTTTTCTTATTGTCTGGCTGGTAATGGCTCCAACACATACAAACAAGCCTATTGAGAACACATATTAATTCTTAAACGTACCAGAGGCCAAAGTGTAGAACAAAGAGGCAATGCTTTTCTAATAGCCTCAGAATTGAATGACTTTCTCTCTGAGGCTGGGAATTTAATTTCATTTCCTATCCCTTTCTCACTCTCCCTTCCAAGGGTGTTCTTTGAGCCTGTAGGGAGTAAGAGGTTGGCCTGCTGCTGAGCCAGGCACAGCACACAAGAACTGGATGCAGCTTTGAAATTATACTCAACTAAACTCTTAGAAAAGGGCAATCTTCTCACTTAGTTTCTCTCAACAGTAGGAAACCGAGTAGGTTAGAGGTGGGGGTGCTTCATTCTTTAAGTCTGACAGAATTAGTAATCAGTAATGCCAAGGATCCAGTGGCCCAATATAGCATGAACCCTGCCTGTGGCAACAGTTTTCTTCCCAGGTTGACAGCCTGGCCTCCTGCAAAGAAAATTTTGCTCTAGTTGTGAAGGTCACTCATGAGTAATAGTAACTGTTGATAGAAGATTAATAGTAATAGACTCTTCTACTAGAAATGTTATAGACCGCTAAGACGAGAGTCCAGGCACACTGAGTGCTGTTAGGACAGCAGGCAGAGGCCTCCTAACCCTGTCCTTTGGTCCTTTCAGGCACAGTAGACCCAGTCTCTCAGAGGAGAACTCCTCTCCTCTCTCTCTAGTTTCATTTCTTTCTGTATGTCTGCCTGATGACAGTCACTGGGCCAATCAGCTCAGTGTCATCCTTCTCCATTAATGTCCCTTCTCCTTTGCTTCCCATTAAAACCTTTTGGATCTGTGCAATGCATTCTGATTTCCTACTTGTTCCCTCCACTTCCATTTTTATACACATAAATTTCACATTTTCTGATGGCTTCAATTTCATTCTTCTAAACCAGTACTTTTTTGCTTTTCCAATCTTCCAAACATCCTTCCTCTCATCCATCTTCTGGATAGTGTCAAAAGCATTTAGTATGTTCTTGTCACATATATGATTAACAACTTACCAGGTGCCCAGAATGGTCCTAGTTAGAAGTCCTACGTTGCTAGTTTGTTCATACACACGCTGACTTTTTAACAAATCTTTCTCTGTTCAAGATTGTATAATATGGCCACAGTAAATCCCCTGAGTTTAATTAACTTATTTTCATTTTCTGCATGAATATAAATAATGCCAATTTTAGAAAACCACATTTTTAGAACTTTTGTTTGAAATGACATGGCTTTCATCTTCAGTAAGTGACTTAGACTTCACATGAGTTAGAAATGTGAACATTATTATATACAGACTCTTTGACATGATAACAATCATTTTATCATAGTATAGGTACGTTGTTGTTGTTGTTAGGTGCTGTTGAGTTGGGTCCACCTCATAGCGACTTTCATAGGGATTTCAATGGCTGATTGTTTTGGGATTATTTTGGGAGTGGGCTACCAAGTCCTTCTCCCATATAGTTTCTGTATAGGAAAAACAAATACCCTAGAGTAAGTGTGAACAAATATTCTTCACTAAGTCCCTTCTGAAGTCTCAACTGTGTTGCTGTCCTGTGTGGTTCCCAGGTTCTAGAACAGTCTATTCTCCTCTGGAGACTGGGCAGTTCCTTCCCTCTTTGCCAGGCCAACTCTGGGTGATCCCTTCAAATTCTCAGGGTAGCTTTCTCTCACTAGCCTCTGCCTCTTTCCTTAGGCTTGACCTCATTTGTAGAAGTTCTCACAACACCCTGTACTTTCTAACGCTGATCATGGTTGTAATTTAACCTGAGGGCAGAGACCATGGTTGCTCCTGCTTACCAGTGCCCAGTCTGGTGCTTGGCAGAAATGCAGATTTAAGTTAGATGACTGATATTTGACTGAATGTGTGCATAGACAGGAACATGTAAGAGATGATTATGAGACATGTCAGGATTTAAATAGGCTCCCATTGAAAACATGACTATTGAATTTGCTGTACATAAACATTACAATATGACTTGGTTTTAAAAAACATATACAGTTTATTACTTGCTTAACTTTTAATTTGTGGCTATGACATTGAATCTTCATCTTTAGAGTGGATAGGTTTTAGTGTTCTAGAAGTAATACTGAATTTTCCCATTTGTCTTTTTATTTTTTGCTGTGCTGGGGACCAAACTCTGGGCCTCAAACACATTAGGCAAGTGCTCTATCAGTGAGCTACCCCCTCAACCCCCACTGGTCTTTAAAAGACCAGGTTTCTACTTATATTTCTACCTATGTGGGTACCCCCCATGTGTCTGTCAGCTTGTTGTGCTCTGGGTGCTTGCGTGTTGCTATGATACTGAAAGCTATGCCACTGGCATTTCTGGTACAAGTAGGGTCACCCATTGTGGACAGGTTTCAGCTGAACTTCCAGACTAAGACAGACTAGGGAGAAGGACCTGGCATCCCACTCCCAAAACAATTAGCCATTGAAAACCCTATGAATAGCAGAGAAGCACTGTCAAATATAGTGCCAGAAAGTGAGCCTCCCAGATTAGAAGGCACTCAAGAAACAACTGAGGAAGAGTTGGCTCCTCAAAGTAGAGTCGACCTTAATGGTGGGATTGGAGTAAGCCCCTGGGATCTCCTTTTGCTGATGAGAAGAAAGATCGTGGCTGCACCTATGGGCTCAAACATGAAAAGATCATGTGCCTGGCACAGTGTTGGGTAGTGTTTTGTTGTGCTGTACTTAGGGTTGCTATGAATTGGATTTGGCTTGATGGCACCTAACAATAACAACAACATGTGGTTGCAAATCTCTACCATCTCTAGATGGAGACCTTACTATGACTGTCCAGAGCATATTTAACCTCTGTGTTTCCCAAGGTCATTGGCATTTCTGCTTATGGTTCTTTATGGTAAACACTTGTCTCTCTCTTAACACTTTCCTATTGGTCCAATGTCAATTCTTAAGATCCTTTTCTCCTTACTTATCTCTAAGGCAGCAGTCCCCAAACTTTTTGGCACCAAGGACTGTTTTTTTTTTTTTTGGTTTTTTTTTTTTGTACTGGGGGTTGAACCCAGGGCCTCATGCCTGCATATTTTGCAAGTATTAGACCACTGAGCTGCGCCCTCAGCCCATTTTTTTTTTTTACTTTTTGAGACAGGGTCTCGCTAAATTACGCAGACTGCCACTGATCTTGAACTTGCGATGCCCCCAGCTCCACCTCCTGAGCTGCTGGGATTACAGGCGTGTGCCACCGCGCCCTGCCCAAGGACTGGTTTTGTGGAAGATAATTTTTCTACAGATGGGGATAGGTGATCTCAGGGTGATTCAAGTGCATTGCATTTATTGTGTAAATATAGATAAATGTTCACTTACTCACCTTCTACTCACAGTGATACTAATCCGAGACTCAGGGTTTGGGGGCCCTTGCTCTAAACAATGGAGACGCTAAAGACTTGCTTTGTCACTCTCCCTCAGAACTAGGCTTTTCCAGGAGGCTGAGGTGAGGCCAATTCGACACAAGCTTAAATAGGTAGCATCACTTTGATCCCTTCAGGCACTGTAGACCCAGTCTGTCAAGTGAGAATTCCTCTTCTCTCTCTGTGGTTTAATTTCTCTATGGGGGTTTGCCTGAGGACAGTCAGGGAAACGTCACAGAAGCTGTAGCCTTCCTGATAAAAAGGAAAGGGCTTGCTAATGTCAACATCTAGTTTTTATGCCTCGGATATGGACAGGATGGTTGGAAATATACAGCCATCTTGCAAGTGTAGAGCAATGAGCTGATGCTCTTTGGGTAGTGGAGGAGATAACAGAACATGTCTTCATGTTAACATGTTGACCAACTGACCAGCTCCGCCTACCTTTGGTTGCTTTATTAGGCAACTTTCTTGTTATTTTTAAGCCTGCCATTAGCTGACTTGCTGTTAACTGCAAACTAAAGCGTATCTACCTGACACAATCTACCTTTAGTCAGCTTTTTAATCTAAATATGAACATATCCTTCATCTAAATATAGTCTTAATTTAATATGAATCTAATTTTAATCTAAACTTAACCTTAACCTGTTGTTAGGTGCCACTGAGTCCTGTCCAACTCATAGTGACCTTTATAGGGTTTTCAATGGCTGATTGTTTCGGGATTGCCTCAGGAGTGTGTTGCCACATCCTCCTCCCGTTTTTGTGGTGCTGGGAATCGAACTGGGGACCTCAGAGACTGGAGAGTGCCACTCTACCAACTGAGCTAAATCCCAGCCCCAACCTTAACCTAATATGAATTAAATTCTAATTAAATACAGCTACTTTTAGGAGCCCAGACTTGAGAAAGAATATCAGCCATTCCTTCATGTAGATCTTGTTTTACTGATGAGACCACAAATAGCAACTTAGAATGACCCAAACCCAGATGCTATAAATCTAAGGGAGATTTAGCTCTTCCATCTTACCTATGACAAATAAACAAACCCAAAAATCTCACGCTCTACTTCTCAGATTTTATCACATAAAAAGCTTTCAAGAATGTGACTCCTTTTTAAGAAAAACAGAAATATTCCTTCTCCCAAATTCTAGTAGGTCTAAGACCTAGACACTACCCTCAATTTAATGACAAAATTATTTTGGAATTACCTAATTAATATCATACTATATCAGCAAACAATGCTTCACTTTCAGACTTTTATGCTGTGATTCTATATCCATAACAAATGAGATGGGTAGAACAATCAGCCTTTTGGCCTATTGTTCAATTTTAAATGAAAAAATTCTAGACTTTGTTATTAAATGCTAAATGAAAATTCAGAAATTCTTCCAAATTCCCTTCGTGCAAAGCCCCCCAAATGGTTAATTCTTTTCATCTCTCAGAATTAGTAGAGCCTAAGGCTTTGACTAAAACCACAAAGTTGAGTCCTCCCACCTCTGTCTCTGCTCCTTTCTCCTTGCCTTTTCCCTCAGAGCCCAGAGTTAATAGGTTGCACATGCTGTTAACGGACTCTCTGTTCCCCCACGGAGTCAACATTGCCAAGATGCCCTGACTCGCTGTGTGTCTCCCCAGTTCCTGGCTTCGGTTTCATGTGATCTGAAGCACTCTCACACGAAACCAGGAAGATGTGCAGTGCAGCACTGTGGAAAATGTGAAACATCAGGCATCCGATATAGTTTTCAAATCTGGGCTCTGTAATTGAAACTTGGCTTGTTTGCTGTCTGGCTGATAAGGATGGATGAGAGATGAAGACTGCTTTGCTGCCTCCACACCAGAATCTAAGCATTGATCTTAAAGGGGCCATTCCAGGTGGAAAAGGTGATTAAACTGGACAGTCTTTTGTTTTCCAACTATTAGTAATCACTGCTCATTCACATGGGCCAGGAGTTGGAGATGGGGAGGGAGAAGGAGCGGAGGGTTTCAGGTTCCAAATAGGTCAAACCCTTGGGGAAAGTATTGACTACATTCTATCTGTGGCAGAGAAATATGTCTGACTATGGTGGCCACCTCCCTAGAGAGGGAAGGAGGTGCTCAAGTTGAAGATGGCCTCATCTGTCTTGAGCAAGCCTACTGTTTTTAGGTACTCCCAGATGCTTTTTTTTTGTCAAAAAAAAATCACTTTTGGCTTTTCAAGATGGATAGGATTGTGCAGAGTCTTTTCATTAGTTTACAGTGTGTCTGCTTTGCCTCTGCAGAGGCAAAATGTCATATCTGTCATGTCTGTTCAGGATTTTACAGTCTCTTATTGATTACTCTTAACAGACCCCATGAGGGAACTGGATAAGAAGCCCGAACTAGCAAACTCATGTTAATGTTAGCTCACCTGAATGTATTAGGGTTTCTTTTCTTCTGACATTCATTCTTCTGCATATTTGGGGTAGATGTTTTTTCTAAATATGTTTTGGTGGCTCACTGATATTTATATTATGGAAATCACTAATTTTAATCATGAGCCTTAAAAAGAAATGAAATTTACATTACAACCTAGTACACTTTCTAAGTCTTTTTATGTTGTTGTTGTTGTTAGGTGCTGTCGAGTCGGTATCCGACTCATAGCGACCCTCATAGGGTTTTCAGTGGCTGACTGTTTCGGGATTGCCTTGGGAGTGGATTGCCAGGCCCTTCTCCCATTTTTGTGGTGCTGGGAATTGAACTCGGCTCCTCAGAGACTGCAGTGCAGCGCTCTACCCACTGAGCTAAATCCCAGCCCTAAGTCTTTTTATATTTAATGTATATTGATAACTTCTTTATTTTATTTAAAAAATGCTGGTTATAGCCACTAAATTTGCTATGGCTCATGTTTTATGATTTGATACATAAATTAGGGTTGTTGTTGTTGTTGTTAGGTGCCATCGAGTTGAGTCCAATTCAGCACCCCTGTGTACGACAGAGTGAAACACTCCCCAACACTGTGCTAGGCACATGATCTTTCTTATGTTTAAGCCCATATTTAAGGCAAATTTAAGGCCCATGTTTAAGGCAAATGTGTCAATCCACCTAGTTGAGGGTCTTCTTTTTTTTCATTGATCTACCACTCTTCCAAATTTCAAAGGATAAGTAGCATTTTTTTAATTCAAAGTGCACCTGCTCTACTGGTAGTAATGATAGTAGTACTGGTAGTAACAAACCTAAATTTGTTAATGTTAAAAAACACTGAGACTTTCATCAAAGAATAGAGGAATTTCCTCAACTGGATAAAGAACATCTACAAAAATAAAACAACAGCTAACATTATTCTTTTTGATGAGAAACTCAAAGTTTTATCACCAAGATTAGATACAAGAATGTACCCTCTCACCATTGCTTTTCCACACTGTACTGGAAGTCTTAGCTAGTCCAATAAGGTAGGAAAAGTAAATAAGAGTACAGATTGGAAAGGAAGAAACAACTGTTTTTTTTTCCCAGATGACATGATTGTCTAAGAGTGAAATCTGAAAGAACTGACAAAAATAAACGAAAACTTCCTTGCATTAATAAATGATTATAGAATAAGAAATAATTGTATATTTAGTATATGAGTCAACTGGTTTTATATATGCCAACAATGAACAAGTGGAATTTGCAGTTAAAAACATTGGGGCTGGGGATATTGCCCAGCGGTCTAGCATGTGCAAACCCCCGGGTTTAATCCCCAGGACTGCAAAAATTTACATTATGATGCAATATAGTGTGTATTTAAATGTAATGTAATACATATTTCAATGTAATATTACATTATAAATACCTTAACATTAAATAAAATTATGTACTTAGGTTTATATCTAACAAAATATTACAAGATCTCTATGAGGAAACTGAAAAACTCTGATGAAAGAACTAAACAGATGGAGAGATATTTTATGGTTATGGGTAGGAAGACTCAATATAGTCAAGATATCTGTTCTTCCTAACTTAATCTAGAGGTCCAGTGTAATCTCAATAAAAATCTCAACAAGTTATTTTGTAGACACTGATAAATTGATTCTAAAATTTGTATGTTGTTAGGTGCCATCTAGTCGGTATCTGACTTATAGCAACCCTAAGTACAATAGGCAAAACACTTTGTCACTGTTTCTCTGCTATTCATAGGGTTTTCAATGGCGGATTGATTTTTGGGAATGGGTTGCCAGGTCCTTCTCCCAAGCCTACAGTACCTGATGTTCCCAGGCAGTCTCCAATCCAAGTACTAACCAGGCCCGGCCCTGCTTAGCTTCGGAGATCTGACAGGATGGGATGCCACAGTGCTATGGCTGCACGCAAAAGTTTATATAGAGAGGTGAAAGTCCAAGAATAGCTAATTTAATATTGAAGAGCATAATTGGAGGACTGACACTACCCACTTTCAATATTTATTATAATGCTACCATAGTTAGGACAGTGTGGTATGGGTGAAAGTATAGGCAACAGATCAATGGAGCAGAAGAGAGAGCCCAGAAAGAGACCCCCATAAATATAGTCAGCTGACATTTGAAAAAGATCAAAGACAAAACAATGGAGCAAAGGTAATCTTTTCAAGAAGTGATGAGAATAAACTGGACTTCCATATGCAAAAAAAAAAAAAGTCTAAATACAAATCTTATACTTGCCATAAAAAATAACCCCAAATGGATCATGGACCCAAATGGAAAATGCAAAACTATACAGATCTTAGAAGGCAACATAAGAAAAAACCTAGAGCTGAATGTAGCTGTTGCATACCTGCTATCCCAGCACTCAGAAAGCTGTGGGCTACATAGTGAATTTGGGGCCAGCCTTAGCTACATAGAAAGACTCTGTCTCAGAAAAAAGAGAGAAAGAAAGAAAGAAAGAAAGAAGACCTGATAAGCTTGTGTATCCTGAGGACTTTTTAGATTTAATACCAAAGGCATGTGCCATGTAAAAAAAAAAATTGATAAAATTAGTCGTATTAAAATTGAAGATTTCTTCCCTGCAAAAGAGAATATCAAGGGAATACAAAGTCAATCCATAGAGTTGGAGAAAATATTGCAAAAAAAAAAAGCACACGGATAAAGGACTATTATTCAAAAATGAAAAAAATCTTTACATTCAACAAGAAGAAAGTGATACAATCCACTTTAAAATGGCAAAAGACTATGTATTAATTACTTTTATGTTTCTGTGACCAGAACACCTGACAGAAACGAACTTAAGTGAGTTGGTTTCAGATGGTTTCAGTCCATAGTGGTAGGGAAAGCACCGCAGAGCAGACAGTAGGAGCATATGGCAGAGAAGAGCTCTTCATTTTGTGGTAGACCAGGAAAGCAGAGAGCTTAGCCAGAACCAGGGTCTAGGTGTCATGTTCAAAGGTGTGCCCCCAGTGACGCACTTCTGCTAGGCAAGCCACATCTCCTAAAGGTTTTCACAACATCCCAAACTAGTGCCACCATCTGGGAACCAAGTGTTTAAACATGAGCCGAAGGGGAGCATTTTATCTTCAAACTATAACAGACTTGAACAGATCTGAACATCTCAACAGAAAAGATATATAAATGGGCAAATAAGCATGTGAAAAGGTGTTCAAAGGGGTGGGGTATATCTTAGTAGGAGAGCATTTATCTAGCATTTGGGAGGCCCTAGGTTCAAGCCCCAGCACTGTAAAAAAGAAAAGGGAAAAGAAAAAAAGAAAAAGAAAAAAAGATGTTTGGCATATCA
This sequence comes from Pedetes capensis, assembly GCA_007922755.1. Taxonomy (NCBI): domain Eukaryota; kingdom Metazoa; phylum Chordata; class Mammalia; order Rodentia; family Pedetidae; genus Pedetes; species Pedetes capensis. The sequence continues at coordinate 83,916 of VMDO01004684.1, forward strand.
TGTGAAGAACATATTCCTTGTTGTTAGGTTCCATCGAGTCGGGTTCTACTCACAACAACCCTATGTACAACGAAATGAAACACTACCCTACCCTGTGCCATGCACGTGATCTTTTTGTGTTTGAGCCCACTGGTGCAGCCACTGCTTTTTCTCATTTTGAGTCATGCCACATTAGCAAAAGGAGGTCCAAGGGGCTTTACTCCATTCCTGTCATTAAGGCTGACTCTACTTTGAGGAGGCAACTCTTCCCCAGGCATTTCTTGAATGCCTTCCAGCCTGGGGGATTCATTTTTTCGCATTATATTTGATAGTGCTTCTCTGCTATTCATAGGCTAATTGTTTGGAGAGTGGGCTGCTGGGTCCTTCTCCCTAGTTTGTCTTAATCTGGGAGCTCAGCTGAAACCTATCCACCATGGGTGGTCCTACTTGAATCAGAAATGCCAGTGGCATAGCTCTCAGCATCACAGCAATATGCAAGCCTCATAGCATGAAAAGCTGACAGACACATGGGGGAGAATATATTAGAGAACTGCAAATTGAAATTATAATGAAGTTGTCTGCTGTGGTACATGCCTGTAATCCTAATGATTTGGGAGGTTGAGGCAGGAGGATCACTAGTTTGAGGACAGAGGCAGACTGCACAAGTTAGTGAGACCCTATCTCAAAATAAAAAATAAAAAAGGGGCTGGGGTACCGCTCAAAGGTGGAGCATGTGCTTAGCATGTGCAAGGCCTTGGGTTCAACCCCCAGTACTGAAAAAACAAAAAAGAAAGAAAATGAAAAGAAAAGAAAGAAAAAGAAAGGAAGAAAGGAGAAAGAAAGAAAGAACAACATGTGTAAATGCCACAATGAAAAGCATGTCAGAATGAATCACATTAAGGTGTACATTAAAAATGTCCAATAAAAAAAAAAAGAAAGAAGGAACACTAATACTAAATGCGTCTTACATATTTTGGATATGTAGTCAGGAGAGAACAATCCCTGGAGAAGGACATCATGTTTGGAAGAGTGGCAGGTCAACGGAAAAGAGGTAAACCCTCCACCAGATGGATTAACACAGTGTCTGCAACAATGGGCTTAAACATAAATAAGATGGTTTGCCTGGCACAGAATCGGCAAGTGTTTCCATCTGCTGTACATAGGGTCGCTATGAGTCGGACTCGACTCGACGGCACCTAACAACAACAACAATACCTGCTAGAGTATCCAAATTCAAAATACTGCACTAGATGCTGGTAAGAATGGGGATCCATGGAAATTCTCATTAAATGCTAAATGGCAAAGCCACTTTGGAAGATAGTTTGGTGGTTTCTCAGTGTACTAGTCAGCTGTTGTCCCTATAGCAGAAAACCCAACCCAAGCAAATGTATGGGGGAAGAGATTTATTGGGAGCTCACAGTTACTGAATAAATTCATAATGGTGGCAAGGAAGGAATGGTGGTAGCAGTGGCAGGGCCTTTGTGTACTGAAATTACAGCATGGTGGACCAGGAAGAGAGAGAGAGAGAGAGAGAGAGAGTGTTACAGGTCCGGAATAAAAACCTCCAAAGACCTGTCCTCAGTGGCTTACTTCTGCCAAGTAAGGCCCACTTCCCAAAGTTTCATAACCTCCTAGAACAATGCCACCAGCTAGGGAATGAATATTAAAACACATGACCTTTGGAGGACACTTTATATTCAAACCATCAACACTTATAAAGCTAAAAATACTCTTATCATATTATCTAGTATTAACACTCCTTGGCAGGGTCTGAAACCCATTAAAAATTGGGTTCAGGTTCTGATGCAGGTTCAACATGTTAATATTTAAAGGGTTCAGTTTCAATTCAGGTTCAGGTCTAAAATTTTAATCCTATGTGTTGTTGTTGTTGTTAGGTCCCATTGAGTTAGTTCTGACTCATAGGGACCAATATACCACACAATGAAACACTCCCTGACATCGCACCATGCCCAGTACTATGTCAGTTCTTCTTTGCTATGCATAGGGTTTTCAAGGGCTAATTGTTTTGAGATTGCTTTGGGAGGTACTGCCTCATCCTTTCCCAGTGTTTTGTGATGCTGGGGATTGAACTCAGGGCCTCAGAGAGCTAAGAGAAGCACTCAACCAACTGATCTAAACCCCAGTGCTGATCCTACATGTAAATAGATGAATAAAATTAATTTTTTTTCACTTTCTAATAACTAATGATACAAACAAAAAATATTCAGAGCTGAACATGAACCCAAATTTTCAAAATTTCAGAAAAAGTTTTAAAAATGCTTGAACCAGAACAGATTAGGGGTCAGGTTTTGGTTTGTTTTGAAGCCCTGCTATCTACACATAGGATTTAAACCCAAGTCTTGGGTATTTATCCCAAATGCACTGAAAAGTTATGCTCACACAAAGACGTGTACACAGATGTTTATAGCAATTCTATTCATAATTGCCCAAACTTAGAAGCAGTCAAGATGTCCTGCAGGAAGTGAATGAATAAACACAATCTATAGTACATCTAGACAATGAACTATTATTCAATACTAAAAAGAAATGAACAGGGAGGAAACTTAAATGTAACTATCATGGCAAAAAAAGCCAATCTGAAAATGTACATACTGTATAATTCCAATTACATGACATTCTAGAAAACCTAAAACTATAGAGGTTAGTGGTTGTCAGAGGATGAGGAGGGAAGGATGAATGGGCAGAGACTGGGGACTTGGGGGTAGTCATTTTACATTTTCCAACACCTAAAGAATGTACACCACCAACAGTGAATCATAATATAAACTTTGGGTGATAATAATGTGTGAATATAGTTTCTTGATTATAACCAATGTACCACTTGACTGGGGGTTGGGGTTTAGCTCAGTTGGAAGAGTGCTGCTCTGTACTCTCTGAGGACCCAGGTTTGATCCCCAGCACTGCAAAATCAGGAGAAGGATGTGGCAATCCACTCCCGAAGCAATCCCAAAACATCAGCCAATGGGGAAACCCTATGATGGTTACTGTGAGTCAGACCTGACTTGATGGCACCTAACACCACCAACAACAATCACAACCACTTGAGTGGTGGATATTCAGAGTGGGGGAAGTTATATGTGTATGAGGGTTGGGAGTATGTGGGAATCTCTGTGGCTTCTCAATTTTTCTGTGAACATAAAGCTGTTCAAAAAATAAAATTTATTAATTAAAGTGACCCATGCTATTTGTGGTAGACAGATTTCTAAGGTGGCCCCCAATGATTCTTGCCTCCTGGATTCACACTCCTGTGTGGTGCCTTACTTTTGAGTATAGTCTGGTCCTACTGACTTGTTTCTAATTAATGGTAAAAGTGATAGGATGCCATTTTTTGGTTATTGGTTTATGTGAGACTGTGACAAGCATCTTGTTAGTATTCAGTCTTGTTAGCACTCTCTTTCTGGCTTGTCTCACAACATTTCTCCAATGAATTAAGCTGGAGAAGCCCATGTGACAAGGAGCTGAGGGTGGCCTCTGACAAATGCAGACTATTCCTCAGCTGAGTCTTGAAGAGAGAGAAAGACAACTTGATCTCACTCAGCTAACACGTTGATTGCAGCTTTGTGTGAGACCATGAGCCAGAGAATCCAGCTAAAGTTATCTTGGATTCTTGGCCTGCAGGAACTATGAGGTCGCACATTATTATTTTAAGCAACTAAGTTTGGGGGATAATATGTTATGTGGTGATAGATATCCAATACATTATCTGCTAGTGACACATAAGATTGGATTATGCATTCTTGGCTCTGGAACAATGGCCACATGACTCCATGTACATAATGAAAAAGGCTTTTGGATATATCTTTGGATGTGTGACACTAGCCTAGTCATTGACAAAGAAGCTTTTGAAAATTGATTCTGAAAATCAGTGACTAAGGATTCCTCTGGCACAAAGAAGACAGAAGATTTTAGAGTTGTCTGTAATTTTATTGCTAAATACTATTTTATTGTAGGAGCCACTTTGGTTGAGAAAATTTGGAGAAAGGTAGTCGACATTAAACTGCTTGATTTACCAAAGTGCAGTTTAGTGAACCAAGCAGGATTAAGACATTTATGAATAACACAATTGTCCAGAGCTATACTAGGTATATATTTCTAAATACTGGAATGCTACATGGCTTGAATGTCTTTCTTTGAATGTCTTCTCTTTTCTACCCACATTCACTACCTGAGTGACCTCAGCCAGTCTCATGACTTGAAGTATCATCCAAATGCTGATAAAACCTAAAAATATGTCTCAAGTCTAGACTTTTTTCATGAATTCCAGATTTTTCCTTCCAATTGCCTACTCAACTTCCCCATTTGGATATCTAATAAGCATCTCAAATCTAACACATCAATCTTCAAATCCTCACCTCCTTCCCATTCTCCTATATTAGAATTATGACAATTCCATTCTCTGGTGCTCAAGCCAAATAAATCTTGGAGTTATTCTTGACTGATGTCTTTCTTTCATGATTTACATCTAATCTCATTATCAAGTCCCCCTGGGATTTGGCCACTTCTCAGATCTCTGGCCCAAGTCTTCAACATCCTTTCTAATTCTTCTCTCTATTTCTACCATTCTTAGCATAGCATCCAGCAGGATCTTATTAAAGTAACATCAGATCCTGTCACCTCTTCTCACAGTACTTCAATGTCCCTTTCTCCCTCCAAGTAAAAGCCCAAATCCTTAGAAATGGCCTAAGACAGGCTGGGTAGAGTACACCTCCTTCCTCTCTGGCCTGGACTCCTGATGCTCTCCCCTTTTCTTTTCTCCAGTCACACTGGCCTGTTTCTTGCACACAACTGAAGCAGGGCCTCTTCTGTTGCGGCTTTCCATGGTTGTTCAGAGTGCTTTTTCCTTCAGACAGCCATATGGATCACTCATCCAGTTCTTTCAGGTCTTTCCTCAGATAAGTGGGGCTACCTTGTCCATCTGCTCTCAGAACTCTCTATCCTTCTCCCCCAATTTCTTTTTATCTACATCACTTCTCTTCTCTCCCTTAGTATACCATCCATTCTACATTAAAATGCTATCCATGTTGTTGTCTGTTTCCCATGACTACACTCTGATCTCCATGAAGGCAGGCATTACTATTTGTATCCTCAGTGCCAATGACAGTACTTGGACCAGATTACATATCACTAATTAATTGTTGAATGAATGGATGAAGCTCTTTTCTCAGCAGCCTTTCTTTGCTGTCCCATTCTCATTATAGGTATTCATCTGATAGTTCCCTGAGCACCAAAAGCTCAAGAGAATCCACCATAAGGACTGGTCATAGAGAATAGGCATGCATTTTGTCTTCAATTGCAAGTCACAATTGTGTGAAGTCTGATTTCCTTAAACCATGGCTTTATTTCTTTCAATTTATGTCTTATATGCTCCTGATACAGGAAAAGGACTTGGCAACCCACTCTTCATACAATCCAGAAACAATCTGTCATTGAAAACCACGTGAATAGCAGAGAAGCACTGACATAGTGCCTGGCACGGCACAGTGTTGGGGAGTCTTTCATTCTGTTGTGCATAGTGTTACTATGAGTTGGATCCAATTTGTCAGCACCTAACTTAAGTGATAACTTAAGCAATTTCAAGAGAAGAAATGTTTGTAGGGTCTCACTAGTCTGAAAGAATTAGAAGAATATTAACTTCAATAGTCATCTAGTCTGTGATTTGTATGAGTAATATTTCTACATGCAGGAGGCATGAATATGAACATTAGCAATGAATTACTAAAAATAAGAAATAATAAGCCTTTGAGAATGAAGTTTCAAAATCTTTCTGTAGACCTGGCTCTTATGTAGAATTTGAAAACCACAGGATACCCTGTCATGAGCATGTGGCGCCTCTCTTAAAATATGTAAGTGCTTTTCTCCCTAGATAGGATTGTTTATAAATAATACTAGAATTGATTATCAGAAAATCTGCCCAACTAATGGAAAGGAACGCTACAGAGAGAAGCGAGAAGCCATGGCCACACCAACTCACATTCTTTTCTGAAGGCATCATGCTTTAGGGGAGGGACAAAGGCTGGCTTGCTGAATTTTAGAGATGAGGTGGCAATCAGAACTTTGAATTTCTTGGCATTTTTTGAGGCTTAACCTTCTGAATAGTTGGGTGTAATTACATGTGGCTTTTTAAAAGAGCCTCAAACAAAGCAAGTAATTTAAGGAATGTCCTAAAAGACATCCTTCAGAGGAACTATGCTTTTGTCCCTGTAGAGCTGAATATGCCTTTAAACAGACTTCCTTATGAATTGATGGAATTTCTGATAGCACAAAAGGCAATAACCTTGTGGATTCAATTTTCTCCTAACTCATGCTATCCAGGCTACTTAAAATCCTTATCAATAATTTTTTTCAATGCATAACTTCAAAGCAAAAATAAGAATTGAGAAACGTTTACAGATCTCACTTACCATGGGAGTTAAGTGAGCAAAAGAGGGTCAAGCCAGGGAGGATCAGTGGTGCTGGGGCGGTGAGTATGTTTTGGGAAAGATGTTTTCATAAAAGAAGATACTTACCTGTACAGTGTTTCACTTATGTGGTCATTTGGAAAAGGGCTAATCAGAGTGTTTAGAAATATACAGATTCTATTTTCTGACTTCTTCATTCTTTATAATATTAATAACCAACATATATTGAGTATTTTCTGTGTGCTAGGCAAAGTGCTTTAAATAAAACAAAGTGCATTATATATAACAGGCAAAGTGCTTTATGTAGATTACTTGGCTGGTTCTTCTGAGAGCTCTATGAGATAAATACTATCCTCATTCCTATTTTGCACAGGGAAAACAAGTATAGGAAGGTTAATGATATGCTGAGTTTACTAGGTAAATTATGGAGCCCAGTACATATGCTGGTCTTATGACCAGAGTCTGCTTTTGAATACGAAAGTGCTTGAGTCCTAACAAGCCCATTTAGTCTACCACTCTCCCCAGTCATCCACAATAATTGAATGGAGCTACTAATGGCATTTCTACCGCCCCTTCTCTCCCAGGAGGATCAGGAAGAAGACAATTCCACAAGGTTCCACTATGTAGAAATAGTCTGTGGCGTACCTCCAAGTGCATGTGTTTGCCTCTGCCTTAAACCTAATGACACAGAATGTACAAAATGGAGTTGTCCTTTAAATGGCCAGCGGATGGCTTTAGCAAATGGGAGAGGAGCCAATACTTGTCAGAGGCCTATATGGTTTTAAAAGAGTGTTTCCAAGGATGAGATTAGATCCTTAAGGATTTATTCTAATACTTTCCATTCCCAAAGCACAGTCATGTGGTTTCATATCTTTTTCGCTTCTCCAAAAGCCATTTCCTTTACTATTGTATTTATGGCTCAAAAGGGTTATTGGCTGGTCCTGAGGCTTGGGATGGGAGTAGGGAACTGGGTGTGTTGGGGCTGGCTGGTTTCCCACAGGACATTGGCAAGGGCTCTATTTATGACCCATAGTCACCCCCAAGGGAAGAGATCAGTGTTCCCAAGTCTGGGGGTGGGGGTGGAGAGAGTAGGGTGGATGTGTATCATAGTTACCAAACTGATAGTTATTTTTAAGGGGCAACAAATTCATAAAGTATAGGCATACACAGGGCTGGGGTTTATCTCAGTTGGTAGAGGGCTGCTCTGTGCTCTCTGAGGGCCTGGGTTTGATCCCCAGCACTGCAAAAATGCAAAAAATGCAAAGAGAGGGTTGCAAAGACTTGCAACCCTCTCTTAATACAATCCCAAAACAATCAGCCATTGAAAACCCTATAAATAGCAGAGAAGCACTGACATAATGCTGGGTATGGCACAGTATTGGGGAATGTTTTATTCTGTTGTTCACAGGGTTGCTATTAGTTGGACCTGAGTTGCTGGCACCTAACAACAACAACAACAATGGGGGCTGGAGTTTAGCCCAGTTGGTAAAGTGTTGCTCTGCACTATCTGAGGACCCAGATTCAATCCCCAGCACCTCAAAAAGGGGAGGACATGACAATCTACTCCTGAAGTGATCTTGAAACAATCAGCCGTTGAAAACCCTTTGAGGGTTGCTATGAGTAGGATCTGACTCAAAGGCACCTAACAACAACAACAACAACAACAACAACAACAACAACAGGCCTGCTTGAAAATCTCTCATAAGCAGTGAGTCATTATGACAGGTGATGGGGACATGATCTTAAGCAGAACCAGACACAGTTCCTGGTTTCCTGGGCTCCTAGTTTATCTACTGAGGCACATAAACAGTAAAACCATAACTGCAGTTAGGGCTGTGAAGAAGGCAGCTTCATACTATGAGGAAATAAATGCAGGAATTGAGCCTGGTGAGAAGGCAGCTCAAGTCTGTTAGGGACTTCAGGCTTGCCCTGAAGGAGGAGGAGTGGTGAGCCAGATCAATGAACAGGGCATCTTTCCAGCCCGGCTCCAGTGCGTGTCCAGGCCACGTGGCTGCACAGAGTGTGGCATGAGTCCGTCTGACCTCAGAGAAGTGGCAGTAGAAAGAGGCTGTGGCTTTCTGCCTCCGGGGACACCCTCTTGGCCCACGCCCTCTCCAGAGCTGTCATTGACACACTCTCTTTCTCTGCCCTCTGGAGCTGTGGCCACTCTGAATGGTAGGTAACAGCAGCCAAGAGGAGACCAAAGACTCGGCAAAGCCAATTGGACTTCTGCAGAAAATTAGCTAGTGGAAGTTTTAAATCCGTACTCCACTTGTAGTTTTGATTGATTCCTGAGTGTCTCTTCCAATCATTTGTCAGAAATGCCTTGGAAAAGTCTTCCTTCGAAGTCTTCCTTTGCTTTAAAGTTGTGATGGTGGCGCAGAGAACCTGCCAACCCAGAGGCAGCAGTGGGCTCACACTGTCCATTGTGCCATGCTCCTTCTCGTCCTTGGCTCCACTGAAGATGGGACAGAGGCCGCTGGAGCCTCCAGGAGAACCAGAAGGCTCTGGCAGGGCCTGGGTGAAGATCACCCACTAGCCCTTCTTGTGAAAGAGTGTGGGAGCCAGGAGATATTCAAAGTCTCAGATGCAGACTGCCTTGATGCCTTGATGCAGCTGATGACAAGATCATGTCTCACTTCAAGAATGTTTCAATCCAAAGCCAGGTGCCGTGAGCTCACTATAATCCCAGTGGCTGGCAGGGAGAGGGTACTGAGGCAGGAGGGTTGCGAGTTCAAGGCCAGAGGCAGCCTGCACAATTTAGTGAGACCCTATCTCAAAATACAAATAAAAAATAAGAAAAGAGGCTGGGGGTGCAGCTCCATGGTAGAGCACTTGTGTAGCATGTGTGAGGCCCTAAATTCAACCTGAGTACTGACAAAAAAAAAGTTTCAATCCAGATAACGTAAAAGGAATTATCTCCAAATACAAAATGTAAGCAGGGGTGAGAAAATGCAGTTCCTCCTCCCCACCTGCCCCAGGTGAAGGACAACCATTCTCCAGGCCATAGCCACCCTCTCTCCCCATTCAAAGGACTGGAGGGGGACAGGGATTAAAGATGTGGCTGACAAAGGCAGGGGGATTAGGCGCTTCCTCAGGAATCCCTCTTTGAGCATTTAACAGCCAATCTGGTTTTATTTCCCAATGACGGGGCTTAACTGTAATTCAGAAGTAAAGGCTGCCAGCCACAGACTTCCGCCCAGGGCTCCTTTCACAGCCGGCCAGGCATGGCGGCTGCTGTGCGCACGCAGAGCCCAGGGCAGGAGGGAGGGCAGGATGCGGGCGCAGCACTGCATGGCTGAGGCAGCCCCACCCGCAGATCCTTGTTCTCCTTCATTCTCTTGCTGGCATGACCGCCCTTCAAGCAGAGCCAGCCCTGAGACTTCAAAGTGAGGAAGCAGCCCCCAGAAGGAGGATGGGAGAGGGTAAAGACAACTCCTTCACTAGCAGGAGAGAAAACAAAAAACTCTCGCAACGGACTCCCCAGTCCCATCATAAGCAAAATCATTAGTGTAAAGGGTGGAATGGTGTCCTTCTATTTTAGCTCAATTGCTACAGCGCTGCCCTGCAGTCTCTGAGGCCCCAGGTTCAATTCCCAGCATCTCAAAAATGGCAGAAGGACGTGGCAGCCCACTCCCAAGGCAATCCTGAAACAATCAGCCATTGAAAACCCTGTGAGGGTTGCTATGAGTCAGACACGACTCGATGGCACCTAACAACAACAACATTTGTTCTCAAGGAAGGAAAGAAGACTACCGTTACTATATCCTTGTGATGTGTGACCGATCCTCTCCTGTAGCTGGGCACTGGGGTGCTGGGAACTGGCTGCTGCAGCATCTCTCACCTGAGGCTTCCAGAAAGGACTGTGTACTCTCCTGCATCCCTTGGCACAGACTCTTGGCTACACGGGGCTCATGGTCTTTAACAGCCACTTCTACCTTACTCCCCTTTGGCAGAAACTCTAGGGCCCCTTTCTTTTTACTTAACAAGTTCCACAGTCCTCCTTTCAGCCCTGCCTCTGAAGGCAATCTCTGCAGACTTCATGACTCCAATGGGACCATGCACAAGTTTGACTCAGGGGCACTCCCTGGCAGCCTCACACCCCCAAGTCTCCCTCAGCTGCCCTGGATCCATCCAGTTCTTGTTCCATCAGTGGGCAGAATGGACTGGGGCTGCACACTCAGGGGCAGAGAAGCAGTCTTTCTGGGTTGCTCCCTCATTGCTGGAGGCGAGGATCTACATCGTTGGTTTTCAACCCAGGCTGTGCATTAGAATTCCCCAGGGAGCCCATGAACACTGCCATTGCTGAGCCCAGCCCAGCCGTGTTAGAGAAGATCTTGAGGTACAGCTGGGAAAGGCATTTTTTTTTTTTTAATGCTCTGCAGGTGATTCTCATGTGCAGCCAGTGTTGAGAACCAATAATTTACTCTCTCTCCTAGTCCACACCTTCTGCCTTAAATCTATTAGGACACAGGGTTGGATCTTCTTATTCATCTACTCTCTGGCTTCAGATGATAAAATAAGTAATAAATTTACCAGTGTGAATCCCTGCCAGGAGAGACTGAAAGTGGGAGGGGAGAAAGAGTTATGTTCCTGCAGGCTTCACCTGCCCTTGGCAAAACCCACTGAGCTGAGAGATGTGCTCCTGTAGGCATTTCCTTCTATCCTGGTAATAGCCAACATTTGCAGGACACCCTTCAACCTCATGCAATCACATTTACCTGATTGAAAATCAATCCCCTGGGAGGCAGAAGAAAGCACCTCACTTGGATCAGCCTCTGGTACTGTGGGCTGACAGGTGCTTGTCCATTGAAGAGGCTAGGCGTGAGCTGCCATTAGTGGGATGACATCAGCCCCTCCAATCCCAGATGCACCTCACCCTTCACTCACAAGATTGGACCTGATAGGCTCAGAGTAAGGGAGGGGCGGACCACAGCCCATCAGGCAGTTCTTGTCTTAGACCCAGTTACAGAGGTTTCAATAGGGTCTCAAATTTGGCTTAACCGGGATAGCCATGAGGTCTTTTTTAAATGGTACAAAATGCACAGTGAGAACCAATTCCATTTAGATAACAGAAAGAGTCAAATTGGTTGGAGCTCAGGTCAAAGCACATTTAGCTTGCATCATCTCTTAGACAACCACAGATACATGTTACTTTCTTTTTCTTTTCCTCCATTACCCCTATGCCACCTCCCTTCCTCTTTTCTGCAGCAATCGTTCACATGAAATAAGATCATATTGCATGTCAGATGTAGAAATTGGATTCTGGTTATGTTTCAAAAGTCCTCCCAATTATCCTGAACGAACCCAACTTATTTGGCCACATTTTATCAGGATGATCTCACATGACATCTTGGCAAACTTCATCTTGAATCATGTAATCTGCTCATAGTATAAAACATCAATTTCAGATAAAACACAGTGGTCTCATGCTCTAGCTATATTGATCACAGGTCACAGCAATTATGGGCAAATGACAGTTTCCAAATCTACCACCGTTGATTAAATTGTACATGATATAAAATAGTAGCAAGACACTGAGTCTGTCCCTTGGGTGGGGCCACACACGAGGAGGGCATGTGCTGCTACAGAGAAGGCAGTGCTGTCTGACAGGCCGCGACACTGGACATGTTCATCAGCCATGATGTTGGAAGAAGTTGCTGTCCATTTGGGCTAGGGGCCAGTGCAGCTACTTCTGGTGAGTGCTGCCACTCAAAACTTTATTGGAGAGGACTGAATTTTATCAGTTTGGTGGGGCTGTCATGTTTACCACAGTGGGGTGCCTTTAACAATAGAAATTTATTGTCCTATAGTTCTGGAAGTCCAAGATTAAGGTGTCAGTAGATTTGTTTCTTCTGAGGTCTGTAAGGGAAGACTGTTTCAGGTCTCCCTCGTTGGCTGACAGAGGGCCATTTTCTTATGCTTCTTTATGTCTTCTTCCTTCTAAAAGTGTCTGTCTCCATGTCCCAATTTCTCCCTTTTTTTTTTTTTTTTTTTGCGGTACTGGGGTTGAACCCAGGGCCTCGCGCCTGCATGCTCTGCAAGTGTTGGACCACTGAGCTGCACCTCTGCCCATTTTTTTTTTTTTTACTTTTTGAGACAGGGTCTCACTAAATTATGCAGACTGCCTCTGGTCTTGAACTTGCAATCCTCCCGCCTCCGCCTCCCAAGCCACTGGGATTACAGGCATGCGCCACCACGCCCAGCGCCCCCAACTTCTCCCTTTTATACTCACATTGGATTATGGTTTACCCCCATTAATGTCATTTTAACTTGATGTCCTCTGTAAAGGCCCTGTCTCCAAATACAGTCACATCAAGGTGCTGAGGGTCAAGATTACAACATATCTTTGTAGAGGGACATAATTCAACCCATAGTGTATCACACCAAAATGGAATCTAATAATAAAACTAACTTTTAAATTCATTATTATTAATAATAGTTACAATTGTTGTTAGGTGCCATCAAGTTGAGTCTGATTCATAGTGACCCTATATACTATAGAATGAAACACTCCCTGATACTGTGCCATGCCCAGCACTATTGTCGGTGCTTCTCTGCTATTCACAGGGTTTTCAATGGCAAATTGTTTCAGGATTGTTTTGGGAGTGAGCTGCCAGGTCCTTCTCCCATAATAATTATAATAGTATAATATTTATCATTAATATTAATTAGTTAATAGAATATTATAATTATCATTATTTCTTTTGAGACAGAGTCTTGCTCTGTAGCCTAGGCTGGCCAGAAACTGACTTTGTAGCCCAGGCTGACCTTGAACTCACAATCCTCCTGCCTCAGCCTCTTGCATGCTCGGATTACAGGTGTGTGCTACCATGCCTGGCTAAAGCTATCATTGAGGATTCATACTCTGTATTTGGCATTCATGAACTTGCTTAACTTAATTCTCAGAACCCTATGATGTCAATTCCATGAGTATTCAGATTTTAGAACTGAGGAAGTTGAGTCTGTGGCAAGGTTAAGTAACTTGCCTGAGGTCACACCATTAAGAGCAGAGCCTCATTCTGCAAGAGCAGAGGCAGGCCTCAAAAACAGGTAGTTGATTCCAACAGATCCTGTCAATTACTTTTCTACACAGCCTCTAGTTATGAGGTTCAATCTAGAGACTATTTTGATGTTTGTGGCAGTTATGAGGATGTGCCTCTCAGACTTTCAACTCTGGAAAACTTACCATGGCCCCAGCTCCCACGCTCTGAAACCAGTAGTGATGTTTTTACTTGAGGCCATGCTTCCCATAGGCAGCTGAGCCTTGACAGGATGCCTGCCACTCACTGCCTAAGAGATGTAGGTCTTCTGCAGGGGCTTGCTTTTGTTTTGGGGACTCCTGACGGCCTTCCAAACCTTCTTCCACCTCAAGTCAGTTTAGGATGCTTCACCCACCTACTTCCTTATTCCTCTCTCCTGCACTCTGGGGTAGGCCTGTATCTCCATCTCCAGTTGAATCCTGGCATGTTTAATTGTGGCTTCCTGTCTACATCTTAGAGTTCCTGAACTAACACAATAGTCTATTTAATCCAAAGTTTTCAGAAAATATGTAGGTTTGATTGTAGCTTAAATTTCATTCATTAGTGTTTCAAAAGTTGTAATACTAAAAACTGTTTTTCGCTAGTTTGGTAGGGATGCATTTGTTCAGGAAGTTCATATAGTAAATGCCACTTTTAATGTGGCTTCTCTCTGTCTTTGCTCCGACATGCAGAGGTCTTGGCAGGCCCTTAATAACTGATGATGATGAACAGACTGCTCTTCCCTGATGTTCACTAAAATTACTGGCAGAAGGAGGGAGGCAGCTCCTCTGAGGAGGTAAGAAAGGAGGAGAAAGCAGATCACATTGACAGTGAGGTCCTGGTTATAAGAACTTTAGGGGGACAGGTATATGGCCCTTCATGCAAGCTGAGTGCTCTCAACATGAAGCCAGTTGCTGTGAGACACTGCACTCAGAGGGACCAGACAGGCCCTCACAGGATTCAGAAAGTGACTTGGTATGTCTAGAAAGCACCAACTCTAGTCTCAGAGATACTTTTTAACTGAACTGATAATATCATTAATATAAACAGCTAATCATGACTTTCTTCTTTTTCTTTGTCAATCAAACCATTCACTTTGCTGATGCCCCTCCAAGCCAGGTCAGAGACTTTAATCTCATCTGTAGCTCCCTACAATACTTAGCTACTTGGATGTCTCATGGGCATTTAGGTTCTCTAAGCCTCAGGTTCCTCTTTTGTAGTTAAACTGGTCAGTATTACAATATGAGGTGGCTGGGATGAGCCATCTCAAAGGTCCTTCTCTTCATTAAGATTCTCTGAAATGTCCATCTTAGCACCAACACTGACCAGACCACATAAACATCCTGGGTGTCAGCACAGGATAGAAACCTTCTAACAATGAGCCCTTTTTAAAAAATATTATTAATTTTTATTATTTTAATTTTTTTTCCTGTCTTGTTCCTGAGTAAAACCACTCAGTCACTTTGTCACTGTCTGGGGCGTTCTGACCCTAAGCTGGTATACTTGACCAAATGAAGTTCTATCTGACTTCTGTATAGGCTTAGGGCTCTCACTGGCCATGCCAATTCAGGTGTTTACCATAAATATTATTATTGTTATTGTTGTAGTAGTAGTAGTTATTATTATTATTTAATACGAGGAAGAACAGCTTGACCCTTGTTATGTCCAAATCTCCATAATTAACATGTTTGTTAATTAGGTGTCCCACTGTGTCTTCCTCCATATTACAAAATAAGGTTCTTTCAGCTCTCAAGACCATCTCAGGATTGTTTAAAGCAGGGCACAAAGCTGATGGAAACCGGCTCCCTGGCCAGTGTGAACATATGTGGGACAGCTTTGATGTGACTGATGGGATTGTGTTTGCTGATAGGGTCTGCTAATAATCCAGTGAGGTGATGTCATTCTTGGCAGGACTCAGAAAGAAAAACAGAGGCCAAGAGCGCCCTTGGCTGACACAGCCCCTTCAGGGTTCCTTGACTTTGCTCTTGGGGAGCAGATGAGATTGGAAAGTTCTATGAGCCTGGCTGAACTGATTTACCTCTCTGGAATTGCTTTTTAAAAAACAAAAACAAAAACAAACAAACAAACAAAAAAACCAAACTTTGGTCACAAGCTGGTTTATAGAAATCCCTTAGAAAGCTTTACATTGCCTTTGAAAATGCTCCTTGGGATAGAGATTTCCAAGAGAGCTAGGAGATAATTCCTGGGGATACAGTCCTTTGGTCTAGAATTGCTTTACCCCATAGGAGTGAGATCAAAGATCCTAACCCTGGACTTTCTCCTGATCTTAGATAGCCAAGGAAGAGATAGGAACAGAAGTCAGAGAGAAGGAGAATAACCTTTAGGGTGCTTTTGATTCTAAAATTATAAACAGCTGGGCACAGTGGCGCAAACCTGTAATCCCAGTGACTCAGGAGGCAGAGGTGGGAGGATTGCCAGTCTGAGACCAGAGGCAGTCTGCATGATTTAGTGAAACCCTCTTTCAAAAAAGTAAAAAAATGGGCTGGCTGTGCAGCTCAGTGGTCTAGCACATGCAAAGCATGCAAGTGCAAGGCCCTGGGTTCAACTCCCAGTACCGTAAAAATAAATAAATAAATAAATAAATAAAATAATAAAACAAACTCTAAATCTCTTAAATAGAATACTTTTTTCCCCCTTTTAATTTCATGGATTTTCCTCATATGTCCAGGTGGAGAGACTCTTTGTGGTGTCATCCTCCACCCACTCTGGTCCTGGCAATACGTACAGCCATAGCCAGCCCACCTCTCCCCAGCTGGCCAATCCCCTCTGTGCCTGCACTGCTGACTCTTTGACCTTTTAGGCAGATGATGTTCCTGATATGGGAAACATACACAGCCCTATCTGTACTTGTGAGAAAAACTGGAGAAAAATTCACTGCCTTGAGAAAAAGCACTTATCACAAAAACACAGGACCTAGTCTACATGAGATCATGAAAGCTGAGGTCCTTGCTCATGATAGTCCAAGTTGGCAGACTTTCTTCAAAGGGGTGATAGTTTCAACATTGGCTCAAAAAAGTGCACTCTGGGCCAAATTGCCTAGGAAGATGGGTTTCATACAATGGGAAAGTATATTCCTTTTAGAATCATTGAGAATAAGGGGCTTTTACATAGCTGATGAGATTGTTAATGATTATTCTGCAAATAAATATATTTTGGGATTTATAGAATAGATACCATCTAACAGGCTTAGAAAGAGAACAAATGTTGGTACAGTGGATAATATTTTCCAGTTGGCCTTTATGATAATTAGCGATTGGTTGCCATGGAAAAAATCCATCAGTATGCTAAGTTGAAAACATTTGGGAAGAAGGTTGATGGTCATTTCCAATTCCATAGAGAGTAGCATTCATCCATTTCACAGATACTCATCGAAAGAATACTCTGTGCCACACAGCATTCTAGGAGCAAGGGACACAGCAGTGAGCACAGCAGAACAAATCTCTACTCTTACAGAGCATGTTCTGGGAGAGGGACATAGGCAGTAGAAAAGGAATAGATATTTGTTGTTGTTAGGTGCTATCGAGTTGGTGTCCAATTCATAACGACACTATGTACAACAGGTGACAAAACACTATTGTCAGTGCTTCTCTGCTATTCATTGGGTTTTCAATAGCAAATTGTTTTTTGGGAGTGGGTTGCCAGGTCCTTTTCCCAAGCCTACAGTATCTGGCATTTCCAGGCGGTCTCCCATCCAAGTACTAACCAGGCCTGACCCTGCTTAGCTTCCAAGATCTGATAGAACTGGGTGCGACAGTGGTATGGCTGTGGGCAGATAAATTATAGAATCTGTCAAATGGTGATAAATGCTATGAAAAAGCTAAAGCAGGGAAGGGAGATGGGGAGAGCCAGGGTAGAAGTGGAATGGACAGGTGAGCTTTCACTATAAAGGTGGCATTCAGAGAGCCTGAAGGAAGGGAAGGATACTGCCTGAGGATACTGGAGTATAATCTGGGCAGAGGCAGCAACAAATGCAAAGGCCTTGTGGCAAAGAGCTGGCATGGTGGAGGCAGTTTAAAGGCCAGTGTGGCTGTGCTGTGTTGAATAAGGAGGAGAGTACTGGGGAAGAAGTCAGATTCAGCAGGACTCCAGGTTGGACAGACTTTGTAAGGCCAGCCAGCATCTGCTTCTGGGACTTTCTCTCTGTTTCTGGACATTTTTCTGGCATGCACATCCATAACTCACTATCCTACATGCTCAGCTCCTCTTCTAAGCCACGTTTGACTTCTATGGCCACAACCATTGCTGAAGCCACTTCCTGGCACCTAGAATACTTAGTACCTTCTAGGAGTTCTGGAACTGCTGATAGTTAATTTTTTGTGTCAATATGATTTGGGTTAAGGGATACCCAGATAATGAGCAAAACATTACTTCTGGGTGTGTCTGTGAGGGTGTTTCTGGAGGAGATGATCATTTGAAAATATAGGTTGAGTAAAAAAGATCCACCTTTACCAGTGGAGCAGACATCAGTCATCATCCAATTTATTGGGTGTGAGTAGAACAAAAAGGAAGAAGAAGGGCCAGTTTGCTTGCTCTCTCTCTCTCCCTCTCTCTCTCTTTCTCTCTCTCTCACTCACTTTCAGCTGGGGTATCCCTCTTTTCTGACAGAGACTCTAGTTCTTGGGACTTTGGACGCTGGGACTTACATTAGTGGCTTTCCTGATTCTCCACCTTGTTGACAGCATATGGTAGGACTTCCCAGCTTATACCACACAAGCCAATTGTCATCATAAATTCCCTCTTGTATAGCTATATATATCCTATTGGTGCTGCTTCTCTGGAGAACCCTAGCACAACCACCATGTTGAATCACATCATTTCCTGTGTATGTCTTCACTTCACATCAAGATTCTTGCTCAGTCGGGCAAAGCTATCCGTGCCATTTTTCTTTATTTCCTATAATAGTTGGCAAGGTGTTGGATACTTGGCAAATACAAGGGATATGCTATGACATAGAAATCCCAATTCTATGTTTAGAGCTTCAAGAACTTTATTAGCTCTTTCTTTTTTTGTCTGAGGCTGAGATAGCATGCTGTTAGGGATAGTTTAATCTTGTCAACTAATCAATGTTCTTCTTCTAAGTACAATGATTTAATACAAAAAATATTTCAGCTTCAAATCCCAGTATTACAGAATTTCAAATTTTGCTACAGGCCTACTTCAGTTTGTAATTAGAAAGTAGTGCATGTTTTTTTTAATGCTCACTTTGCTTTTTGCTTCAAATAAAATATATAAATTTTTTAAACCTTACAAGTAGGTTTCAAATCAGAAAGAAATAACATTCTAAAATTCTTAGATGCTGACTCTCAGTTTAGTGTGAGAGTGGATAGCTTTTCTGAAAGGAGGGTTGTGCCATGCACTTGGATCCCTTGGTCAGCTTCCTGAGGTTGGTATCTCACCTGTTCCTTTGGGTTTCTCCATTGTTTGGAGACACAGGAGGGGCCCAAGAGAGGCCACTGTGTAAATTACTATTATGCCAATCACAGAGGAAAAAGTTGTATTTCTAAACGGTTGTAAATTGCAGATCACACAGATAATTAGTGGCAGATTTAATACTAAAAAGTTGGTTTGAATCAGTGCTCATGGATTTGTTGTTAGCAGTCAGTATTTTGGAATGCATAAACAATGTGAGCTCTTTCTTTTGGACTTTACAACTTTGTCCATAATTCTGAGAGGACAAATGAGGCAGATTCTTGGGTCTCCCCTGTCTGGTAGAGGCAGAAGAATGTAGGGATCCTGCGCATAGAGAAAGAGCAAGAGAAATGATCGTGGATCAGAGCTGGTTCTTAGGAAGCAAAATAATGACAACTAAAGGCAGTCCTGCCTGTACCCATACCACTGTGGGATCCAATCCTGTCAGATCTCAGAAGCTAAACAGGGTGGGGCCTGGTTAGTACTTGGATGGGAGACTGCCTGGGAACACCAGGCGCTATAGGCTTGGGAGAAGGACCCAGAAGCCCACTCCCAAAAAACAATCTGCCATTGAAAACGCTATGAATAACAGAGAAGCACTAATAATAGTGTTTATCCTGTTGTATGTAGGGTCACTATGAGTTGGATACCAAGTCAATGGCACTTAACAACAACAACAACGAAGGCAGTCTGGAGACCAGTAGGCCTACAGGAGCACTTGCTAATTTTTTCTGTGGTGGAAAAAGTTGCCATGTACTTCTTCCCTGAGTCTTGTAGTTTATAAGTATTTCAGAATGCTGCTGGATGGGAAGGTAATGTCTGCACACAAATTAGGCATTTTGGTAGAAGCTTAAGTGAGTTCTCCTTACTGGGCTCCCAGGGAGCACAGATATCATCCAGTGAGGAGCCAGGAGGAGAGATGGGCAGAGGGCAGGGGTGATGTTCTGGAAGTTCTTATTTGTGGAGTGGCCCAGATGAGGGAAAGAAGCTCTGAAAACTGGTCATAAATTGGAAGTGACCAGGTGAATGGGAAGGAAGAGATTTTGTCTCGGTTGGAGATTAGGAAATGCAAAAGATTTAATGTCAGAGTGGTAGGTTCAGCCCGCCATATCCACCTCCCACCCAATCAGACCAACATTTCGTATCTGGCTCTGGCCTCTTGAGGGAGCCCACCCATTTGGGAAGCCAAGTCCTCATCCTAATTCTGAAGCTCTGGTCAAGGCCTCAGCAAGCTGCCCACCCCTCTCATTGCTTAGCAAATTATCTCGAAGACCTTTTGGCCACTCTATGATTCTACTATGTTCCTCCTGGGGTCTCCAAAATGTGTCTGTGAAGGAGTACGAATGGATGTGTAATTTTGGAAAAGCTGAGGGGAGGGGGAGGAAAAGGCCAAGGAATACATTTTTGTGTAACTTTGTTATCTGTCTGCCCTAGCCCATGTTTCCTCAGATAATTTTTCTTTTCCTTTTTTTTTTTTTTTTTTGGCTTCTCTTTCTTTAGATGTAGTATCATTGAGGAAAGAAATATGGGAAAGGCATCCCACCCCTGCTGAGAAATGAAGTCCTCTTCGCTCCTTCTTCACTAGTTACAACCTACATTCAGGTGATATTTAGCTGTATTTGCTCAGCTAACCTGGGCCTTCAATTCACCCCCACCTGCCCAGTCCAAAGTTTCCCAGCTTATGATCTTCGTTTGAAGGAGGAATGACCCACATTTTCAAAGAGCTGAAATTATTTTCCCCATACTTATAGACAGTGTCCACTGTCTCACTCAGAGACCACAGCCAACCAGAATCAATCTGGAATGACCGAAAGGCAAACATACTAGTGGAAAAAAGTAATGGCACCTTCCTTGAACAGCCTTTTTGAAACCTCTTCAGCTTATAAATAGTGACTAATTTAACTCCATAAAAATAAATTGGCTCTGGGTCAGATCATTTGTGTCTGCTTGCGGGAAGATGAATTGCATAATAGACCCAGCCAAATATTGTAGCCTAAATATTGGCCCTATTAGAACTGTTGAGCTGAATTTTTCAGAACACAATTCATAATGTTCCTTCCCAGCCTGCTTCTCTCTCTGCAAGTAACGTGCCTTTAATTCTGTTTCTTAAGATCCAGGCAGGAGCCCCCCCGAGTAACCTAACCCTTTTTGACATGAGCAGTTTTCTGATTTATGGGAATCACGAAAGATTATTGTACTTTATCTGAATGAGGCTTCTCACTATGAAAACCTCACAGAGACCAGAGACATGGACACTTGTCTGCTGCAGCTGGGCCTCCTGGCCTTTGAAAAGAGCCACTCAGGATGCAGGCAGCATCCAGGGCCCCCCTTGAACCCTGTGGGCTGGTTTTTGCTAGGAACCTTTTGTGGATTAGGGAGCAACTGTGGGTTCTGTGTTGAGGTTCACATGCACAATCTGTGCATGGTAAACAGCTATAAGGCCCTTGGAGTGAGCACTGAGGAGGGGAGCAGAAAAAGTTCATGGGACATGGCAGCGGGACTACTGTTAGAGGCTCTAGTTGCCACCAGCACTACTATTCTCAGGGCCTGGCTGCAGTAGTCTGGGCTCCTCAGTTAATTCTTACATGAGAGACCAGAGCTAGATCCAGTGTGACCCCTTAGTGTTACCGTGGCTGGAGTCAGGGCAAATAAAGGCCTGTACAAGATAGACATAGCTACTGTATATAGGAATGGATGTGTTTCCTTGGACAATCAGTTTAGTCCTCACTGGTAACTTCTGCCTTATGGAAAGAGGCGAGGATGAGGGAGAGGGAATTCCTTCCCCTACTCTTCCTTGGCTATCTTGCCATTTCCCTGCTGAGCCTGGAAAGGCAAGGAAAGCAATGTGGCGTGTGGCTAAGAGCTCACACTGAGGGTCTGGCAAGGCAAGCACTTGTATTCCATGTCCACCATAGTTTAATGAGCCTTTGTGGTTACAGGCAATGAACCCCCGGGACTTCCTTAGCTAAAGCCGAGAGCCAAGTTGAACAAGAGAGATTGTTTTTCTTACTAGTGCAAAAGAACCTTGGCTTTTCCGGGTGGCAGCTTGAGTGAGGGAGCTGAGGGGTTCAGGACAAATGACAAAGTAGAATGGAGAAGAAAGTTCTTAGAGCAGAAGGGCTTCCAGACCAGGAGGTTAAGCTAAACACTAGGGTGATTCACAGAGGGTCTCCTGCTATGTGAGTGAGTCTTTTCTCTTTCTTGAATTTTCTCTGCACTGTAATTTTCTTCATTACTACCCCTAATAGCTCAGTGGATAGAGTGCTGCACTGCAGTCTCTGAGGTCCTGAGTTCAATTCCCAGCACCGCAAAAATGGGAGAAGGGCCTGGCAATATACTTCCAAGGCAATCCCAAAACAGTCAGCCATTGAAAACCCTATGAGGGTCTCTATGAGTTGGATACTGACTCGATGGCACCTAACAACAACAACAACAACCCCTAACCTTAGTACAAGTTTGCTTTTTACAGTATCTTACCTAATGGTGGGGGTGGGGAGCAGAGAGGAGCTGTGTCCAGAGTTGGCAAAAATGGTACCAAATGAGGGTAGAAGCTTTAGGAGGTAAGAATGATGCCTAGGAGCCAGGAGACACCAGAGAACCTGGCCATGGTCGGGACCATCTCAGACTGGAATGGGACACCAATCCCTTTTGGGAACAACACTGGAGCTAAGAAGGAAAGTATGTGGGATAGGTCTGGGATGCCCAAGTTACATTAAATGAGAGAATGACCAAGGCATTTTATTTGAACATTAAGGATATTCTAGAGGACTGTCAGATATTCAGATGCAGGCAGTTGAGTTACACCATTACTGAAGTCCTTAGAGCTCTACTCCCACCCCCAGATGCTGGGCAAAAGGATATGGAACTTCCTTGACCCTCTTTAGTGCCTGTTGGGTAAGGACAAGGGCCCTTGAGATTCATGAAGCCCTGTGAAGGTCTTCAGGGACGCTCAGACTTTTGGCATTCACTTGGTGCCATTTGAATCAGAAGTCCACCAGGAGCTACCTCCAGCCACCCACTCATGGGTTTCTTCCAATTACTCACCAGCACCATCTCTCCCTTGAACCACTGTAGTCACACATAGTTCCACAAGAGGAGCTAACCCTGAGATGATGTCAGCAGCACACACATAGTGCATCCCAGAGAACCACTGTTCCCACGTCTTGGTCCAACTCCCAAAGTTGTTCTGTGTCATTTTGAAATTCCAACCATTTCCTACTCTGTGCCTGTACTTTCTAAGACAAAGAACAGAAGCGATAAAGAGAAAAAGGGTTGCAGACAAAATAATAAGCTCTCCCAGGGAGCTCTTGCCTCTGCAACCCTACCTGTGTTATTGTTACCCCTCTTCACTTCAGGAGACAGAAAAGTTCAGCACCTAGGACACTTCTAATTGCTCACGGATAAATGCATTAGGTATTATAGAGACTCAGTTGCAAAACTGACCAACAGACTGCATGGTTAAAACAGACTGACTCTTCATCCGATTCTCCAACCTATTCGATTCTAGTGGTTTGGTTCATGGGGACCCAGGCTAAGGAACATACTAGCAGCCTCCTTACTGTGCTATAGATTGTCTAAATATTGTGTCTATTTATTGTCTAAATGTTTTACATGTTTGCATTCAATCATCTGTTAAACGTCAAATGGTCTCTCTTAGGCTGCAACAACAAAAACTGAAACAAATGTGTGGTCATGAGGAAACAAATTTATGCATGACATTGAGACCAGAAACCTGAAGTGGCAGTAATGGAGAGTAGCCCTAATGCCCTAAGTTTTAGTCATTCTCTCACCTGAGTAAGCTGAGTTGACCACTGAGAGCATGACCCAAAAGGGAGAATTATGAAATAAAAATTACATGAGGTCATTGTTTTGGACTAAGCTCCTATACTAGACCTCAATAGACCAGACTGAAAATAAAAATGGAGTCACTCATGCTAAAGGTCCTCATCACCAGGCTGAACCTCAGCTGTTTAGCTGAGCTTCTGAGAAATCAAGATTAGAGTAATATCAGCCAAATTTCCCAAACAGACCAATTTCAGTTTCACTTGGCATGATAACGAAGTTAATGAAGTTCACTCTGCCTTAATCCTTACACAAAAGCAGTAAGAAAAAATAATCAGATTCTCATTAATAAGTTATTTTCCTATTATTTTGTCTCTCTGTCCCTGCCTTACAAAGAAAGTAAAATGACCAATTTACTTTTAGCTTTTTTTTTTTTTTTTTTTTTTTTGTATAGGGGATCAAATCCAAGGTCTTATGCACATACTTGGCAGATGCACTACTACTGAGCTACACCCCCAAGCCACAATTTTGGCTGTGTCTTTCCCTTTTCTTCAGCTCTTTTCTGCCTATAAAAATCAACTTTCTCTGCTTGGCTCATTGTAACATACATTCTACTTTATGGAATAAAGTGTTGCTTTATTTTGCAATCAAAAATGAAGCAAATAATTAAGATGAAAGAAAAAAAAGAAGGAAGAAAGGAAGGAGAGAAAGACGGAAAAAGGAAAGAAGGGAAGAAGGAAAGAGAAGAGAGAAATGAAAAGAAAGGCAGGAGGAAGGAAGGATGGAAAGAAGGAAAGAAGGAAGAGTCTAGCACTTGGGCCATTTGGAACTTGTCCTCAGTGTTTATCATAGTTGTCTCTGGCAGGTAAAGATAGATGGAAACCACCAGGTAATCTGCCTTCTTCACCTGTTTTCCGATCCCCTCCAACATCGATCAGCAGCAGTGAGGGAAGAGGGTGGTCGCTGGGAGCTCATTACTTCACTTCTTTCACTTGAGTCTACATACTCCCAGCCCAGTTCTGCACCCAGAACATATGATCCTTGCTGAGAGGAGGGCTGTGTGCAGTGAGCAGAGGGGAAAGTCAAGGGCAACTGGAACAAGAGTTTGGTCTAGTGCAAATGATCACTGGACAGGAGCCACCTCTCGGAAGCTCCAGGGTACTCGCTGAAGTTAAGATGGACAGCAAGCCTGTAAGTTGTAAACTCCATTAACGCAAAAGTCTGCACCTCTTCTGCCTTTTCTCTACAGAAAATCTGTTCTCTAGAGAAATAGGTAGCTTCTTCAAAGTGCTTATTTTGCTTGATGGACACTCAAATTGGCAGTTTTTATAAGTTTACTTGACAATTTGCCTTCTCTTTGACTTTTCTATAGGGACAGTTATGACAGGACCATTCGAGGCAAAGTTGCACTTTTAAAATAGCTCCAGAAAACAGCTACCCATTTTCTTTTACAGTTGTGATGTGAAGGAAACGGAAAAGGCCAGGTCTCCTAGGCAAACTCCAGAAAAACCTGATGAAAGCAGCTTTAAGCTACATCAGGCTCTGGGCTCCAGGCACCCTCTGATGAATCAACATGGCTTTGAGCAAAATTTGGCACTAAAGGGGTTGTCAGCTGGGTGTGGTAACCTTTGTTTTGTAGGCAGTACTTTCTTTGGGCAAGTTTGTGGTTATAACCAAATTTCCCTTCAAGTGTGAAATGATCTTAACTTTTCTTACACTCAGCATCTCATCCATCAGCAGGCTCTGCAGTCTCTGTGTTCAAAATAGCCCAGGTCCTGCCATCCTTAGGAGGACTTTGTAGAAACCTTCATGTCTTCTCTCCCACCTCCAGTCCATTATCTAACAAGAGCCAGAACAAACTTTGAAAATATAAGTCAGGCCGTGTCACTCTTTTGTTCAAACCCTCTAATAGAATAAACTCCAAAGTCCTAAGTAGGACTTAGCTGGATTTAGCTTACATCCTTAACCAAGCTCACTCTTTGGCCTTCTCTCCTACTATTCTGGTGCTGGATATTCAATTTAAAGCCTCACACACACTAAGCATGTGCTCTACCACTGAGCGAAACCCCCAGACCTGCTTTTTCACTCTCCCCATTGGTTTCCTTGTTAGGCCTTCAACAAAAATAGGTCTATACCCCAGGGCCTTTGCACTTGCCATGTTCACTCAGTAGAATGCTTTCCCCTCATAGCTTGCTCTTTATTCCCTTATAGTTTCTGATGAAATGCCATCTTGTCATCAAGGACTTTGACAGGCCCGATTACTTCCTATCCATCCCCTCTGCTTTAGTTTACTTTATATTATTTATCACCACCTGACATGTTGCATATGATTTTGCTCATTTGATTATTGTCAGCCTTTCTGTGTAAGCAGGGACTTTATTTTGTTTATTATAGTATCCCAAGTGCCTAAAAGAACTCCTGGCACATAGCTGGAGTTCACTAAATATTTATTGACTGGATGAATGAATTCCTAAGGCCTAATGCTCTGTCGTATTGATTGGCTACGATGCCCAATAAAGCTGTAGGTGATGAAGGGGATGTGGAAAAGAAGAAGCTATTGAGATGGTCAAGAGATTTTAGAGAGTAAGCAAATGTAGGAGAAATATTATTCAAAAGGAAGAAAATAAGCAGAACTATCCAGAAAGACCCTGGATAGCACTCACTCCTTTGCTGAACCAAAGCCAGGCCAGATTTGCTCTCTTCGGTTGTTGAAATCTGGTTCTTGTCACAAACCAACCTAGACATCTATTTCGATACACACATTATATGTCTCCTGGCATGTAGAGGACTCATATCATTTACCAGATTTATTGAAATGAGGGAAAGCCGTGTGAAATGTTCCTGCCATGTGGGGAAGGAGGGAAGTGCTGACATTTGGCTTGTGGCCAATTTCACAAAAGTTTAAAGTTTCAGATTTTTTTCTCCTCCTGGGTGGAGTGGCTCTCTCTTATCAAACTTCTATTCTCTGAGTAGCCATAAAGACATGTCCATGCATCTGGTGGTATTTTAATATGCAGAGAATCATATTCTGACGTGTGTAAAAGCCAACATTTTGGCCCAGCTGTTACAAGCAGAATTGAAAAGACTTTCTTTGCCCTGTTAATCATCTGCCTTCCCTCATTTCACATTATTTAGCTTTTGTGGACCAGAGAGATGCTTGGGGAAAACTGACCCATCGGATAAACAACCATTAAGCCCATCACATGCCAGGCCCAGGCCCAGCCCGGACAGCACAGTCACGGCAGTCTCTGCCTCCACCACTCATGTGTCATGGGACCGCAGGCAGCTCATGCAGTCTCTCTAAGCCTCACTGCCTGCTCCTAGATGCTGCTTCAGCCACCATCATCTCTCACCTGATTCACTGCAAGAGCCTTCCAGCGGGTCTCCCGGTCTCCTGGTTTCCTCTCTGATAAGTGGAGACAGAATAGTATCCTCTGCATGGGGCTGTGAAAGGTAGATGATCCATTAATATATATTTGCATTGTGCCAGCACTGAAATTCTCTGTAAAATTTTATTGGTGATTAGCATTACTTTTTATTATGATTATGGCTCATGGTCCAGTGGGTCTCTTTTATTGGGAGTTGAAAGATCTTTTCCCCTTAGATGTTCTTCTTCCCTAGATTCTATTCTTGATTTAAGTGAGTCATTTTAGCCAGGGAACTAGTCATTCCAAAGTGCCTATTATGTACATTTCTAAACGGTGCTTAAACCTAATGCCAGCCTAGCAAGGATGGTATGGAAATATATCCCAACATTATGTAATTGTCCTATAAATGACAAACACAACTTTTGGTGTTACTGAATTGAAGACATCTTTATTCTCAAATTATTTTACAAATATAGACATGAGGTCAGATCAACAGAAATAAACAATTTCTCCATCTCATAGATAGCTTACCTTCAGCCCCCACTCAACAGCCACTAGTAACAACATCAGCCCCCAAGCATAGCTTACAAGTTCATGCAATTGACTGGTTTTGGTTCTCAGAGAATTTGCACACATATAGACATAGAATTGGCAGCCAATAAACAACTGTGGATGTGTGTGTACATGTCTGTAAAATTAATGCTATGAAGGAAGGGAACTTAATGAACACATTTTATCTTTTAAGAGGAGTCAGTATATTTCAGTTGTTCTAAGCTGGCTTTTGACCATTGCTCAAACAGACCATACAGATTTCCACAGTGCTAGGTACATTTGTAGTAGTTTCTTCAGAGATGGCCACCTCGAAACATCTACTCTGATGCCTTAAATATGAAAAAGTTCATGGGATGAGAGCTATTGGAGAATCAAACTACAATCCTCACCCTTACAAATGAAGTGGGAAAGAAATACATCTAATCTTTTTTCAAAAATGTTTATTGAGAGCCGGGTGCAGTGGCACACGCCTGTAATCCCAGCGGCTCAGGAGGCGGAGGCAGGAGGATCACAAGTTCGAGACCAGAGGCGGTCTGCGTAATTTAGTGAGACCCTGTCTCAAAAAGTAAAAACATGGGCTGAGGGTGCAGCTCAGTGGTCCAGCACTTGCAGAGCATCCAGGGGCGAGGCCCTGGGTTCAACTCCCAGGACCGCAAAAAAAAAAAAAAAAAATTGTTTATTGAGCCGGGTATGGTGGTGCATGCCTACAATCCCCACACTCAGCAGGCTGAGGCAGGAGGACTGTGAGTTTGAGGCCAGCCTGAGCTACGTAGCAAGACGCTGTACCCCCATAAAAACAAAATAAGATAAAAGTTTATTAAGCACCTACAATGTGCAAAACGTGCATGGTTTTGCTCCAGGTTGGGAGCATGCATGTGAAGACAGCATGTGCTCCTGGGGGTCTGAGCATCAGTCCATCACCAACAGGCTTTGCAAACAGTAATTGCACACATGTTTTTTATTCCTTTGCTTATCTATCCTCATGTGGTGCTTACATTTGGTTACTCTCTGGCAGATGCTTCCAGTGTTTTTCTGTTTGCAGTGGTAATTGTGTACAGAAGGAAAATGTTCTTCTTAGACTATATCAAGAACCTGTAATTTTTCCAGAAAAGAATTTTGTTAATGTTCAGATGAATGTTACAGGTAATTAGGACCATATACTCATCACTAAACTAAATTGACTGTAGTTTGCAGAAGACAATTGTTTATGAAGAATAATAATGCAATTTTGCCTCCAATGTATAGATGACATCAATCAGAGATATGGTTTTCCCTGTGTATATTGATGGATTATCCTGTCTTCAGGTCTGAAATATTCATCTTAACCATTTTTGATAGAATTATTTTACCAATGTACTTCCTATTTCTTGCCATTCTGACTCTGAGACTGAATCTATTTTAACCTTCATGATGATTCAGAGTCATCACCGTGAGCACGGATAATTTTACTGTTATGGATAAGCAATGACGTCAGGGCTTGTTCGCTTATGATCTGTGCCTGGAAAATTCCTAGGTAAATAGTCTCAGAGTCTTAGAACTATTGAGCCCTTACAAGTTTTCAGGTTCTCCCCTAAATATCAGGCTTTTACTTGTTACTGTGTTGTGTTTATCCTCTGGAAACTTTCTCCTACTCGCAGGCTTTTATTCAGGGATGAGTTTTTAAGCGTTCCCTCTGTGTAGAGCTTGCTTCTGTGTACAGAGGATGCCACTGAATTGGGCGGGCTCCCTCCCGTGGTGGTGCTCACCTGAGAATAGGAGAGGCAAATAACAACAAAGCCACAATTGAGCTAGAAAACTCTCATTTGCTTTAGTCTGGGAAAGTGCTAATCACACTTGGGAGATGTATGCATAAATTAAGGGTAAATAGGATCCAAGAACATTCCATGCTCAGAGTCCATTTCTGTTTTACTTCTGGCTAATTCCAGAGCAATGGGATTCTTGGCTTCATGGCCGGCTGGAAATGTGGAGCTGCAGTTTTCCCACACAATACTGAACATAATATTAAAAATGTCTTGGTGTCGCTAGAACAAAGTGGCTCTTCGCCTGCAACTTAAACTTGAGGACAACATGACATCTTATCAGCCAGAAATTCCAAATCCACACCTCCAGTCCTGATTTGCTTTGGTCTGCAGATTTGTGTATCTACCTGCCAAGTCCCCTACGTGGAGGTCTCATAGCATCTGAAAGGTAGCTTGTGGCTCTACGCTCACCATGGCCGCCACCTTTCAGGCCTTAACCAATGGCACTGTCATCTTCCCCAAATCAAGACACTGCTCTAGTTCTGGTTTGTTTTTTGTTGTTATTTTTGTTTTTGTTTTATCTCCGACTCCACCCCTCTTCTACACCTATTTCCTCAATTAAGCATATGGATTTTTTTCAAAAACACATATCCTGAGTCTGAATCAAGTCATGATACTTCCATCTTTCAAATCCTTCAGATTCTCTGTTTTGTCCTGGGAGAAAAAATCTTAGCTAGCCATAGCAGATCCAAGGCTGGATAATCATCATCCTCCTGTTCAGGGTTTCTATTTCTTCTCTTTCTATGTTGTGCATCTCCTGTCATGTGATCATGGCCATCTTCCTGTCATTCTCCCCTGATCTCTTGGGCCAATACATGATATTTCATCTGCTGAAATTATTTTGTCCCTGACTGGCCAAATAGCTTCTTCCTTCTGGTTACCATGGAGGTCTTGCCTTCAGCGTCACACCTGTTCTTGGATTGGCCCTCTGTGCATTCACAGACCCTGACTCAGCATGTAAGGGTGAGCCCGAGAGCCTATCTTTTAACAACCCCCCAGGTGAAGATCTGCACTGCTGTTCTTCAGACTGCGATGAATGCTAGTCGGCAGCCAACAAACATTTGTTGTCTAATGTTTTTATTCTTTTTAGCTCTCAGGGGTATGAAAGGGCTAGGTTTCTAGCTTTGGGGGAGAGAAAACTTGGAAGGTATTTCTGATTCAAGTACTAAGATTTAAGGAAGGATCTTTCTTTACCCAAAGGCCCAAGGAATGATAATGTAGTCTATTTGGGAAAGCTAAAGATTAAGTTCGATCCCCAGAATCACAAAAACAGAAGGACATGGCAATCCATTCCCAAAGCAATCCCACAAAACAATGAGCCATTGAAAACCCTATGTGAGTTACTATGAGTCAGACCCTCCTCAATGACACCTAACAATAACAACAGCAAAGATTAAATCAGTTATGGTCTTGCTTGTTTTCTAAGTTGTCCTGATTGAGAGTTTACATCATTCCTGAAACCCAACTTTTCAAACACAGCATTGGATAAAATTGAAAGGAGCAATGGCTTCCCAGCCTACACCTTATTTACTATAGATCTTTTCTCCATAAATACAACCATCAACAAAGTCTCAGAAGGGAGGGGGTAACTACACCAGTGAAGAGCCAGATACTGCAAATCTAAGACTGTTCTCTAGCTTTCTGTTTTGTAAATTTACATTGAAAACTAAGCACACACCACAATAGGTACTACAACTTTCTTTACAAACAAAATAAGGACCACCCCTTCATTTTATCAGGTATCTTTGCTATATTGTCATAATCACCCAGTCAACCAATATATGCTTGATATTCTTTACCTATTTGCAGGATATATGTGGGAGAATTTTAAAGCATGATCACTGCCTTTTGAGGTTATTACAATTCACATCAGAGACACAGATATCTATTGTCAGCATAAAATACCAAATATGCTATAGGGAAATAAGAAAATAGCTTATTCTAAGCTAAATATGAGTGACTAGAGTGACTTGAGATGAACTCAAGTGACCCTGAATGACATGTTCCACCATGGAAAGGTTACATCAACTTTTATAGTTCCAGAAAAAGAAAAAAGTCACGAACCAATGTTTTTACAAAATACATAGGTGGGGTTATTAGGTAGGCAGGCTATTTAGATGTTGTCTTATCTCATTCTTAGCATTAAGGTTGGTAGTGGCTAGAGGTGTATCAAGCTTAGAGATACATTTCAAAAGTTTTATCTAAAAGTCAAGATCATGTCAGGAGATATACAGAGGCTGATAGTAAATAGCTGTTAAAAGGTGCTAAAGATAACCCAAGGTAATTTTGGTTCTTGATCTGCAACATTCCATCTCTCCTCAATCATGATGTTCTCAGCCAAAGTGAAGCACTCTGCAGAATCTTTAATATATAGGTGCAGCTTCTTCAGAAAACTTCAGTTTAACCATGTTATTGTTAGATACTGTTGAGTTGGATCTGACTCATAGTGACCCTATGTACAACCGTAGGAAATGCTACCCATCACTGTGCCATGCACTCAGTCTTCTAGTGTTTGACCCCATTAGCAGCCACTATGTTTGCTCTCATTCTGAGTCATGCCACATCAGCAAAAGGAGGTCCCAGGGGTTTTACTCCATTCCCATCATTAAGGTTGACTATACTTTGAGGAGGCAACTCTTCCCCAGTTGTTTCTTGTATGCCTTCCAGCCTGGAGGACTCATTTTCTGGCACTATATTTGACAGTGCTTCTCTGCTATTCATAGGATTTTCAATGGCTAATTGTTTTGTGAGTGGCTGCCAGGTCCTTCTCCCTAATTTGTCTTAGTCTAGAAGCTCAGAAACCTGCCCACCGTGGGTAGCCCTGCTGGTATCTGTAATACTGGTGGTATAGCTTTCAGCATCACAGCAACACACAAGCCCCCATACCACAACAAGCTGACAGATACATGGGGGAGTTTATACTATAGAAAGTTAATAATGTGACATAATATAGATCTAATAATTTACCATTTTGCAGG
The DNA here is from genome assembly GCA_007922755.1 of Pedetes capensis. NCBI lineage: Eukaryota > Metazoa > Chordata > Mammalia > Rodentia > Pedetidae > Pedetes > Pedetes capensis. The sequence goes on from VMDO01004684.1 coordinate 116,245, forward strand.
AAATTATAGAGAGCATTTGAGCTCCTAAAGCTCTTCGCCCTCTTCCCATGGTATCTCATTCTGTGTTAGGCTCTAAATGATTGATATAAACCAGTGCATCTCTCATTGTAAAACACGAAGGATGTCTGTGTTAAAATACAGATTCAGATTCAGTGGGTCTGGATGGGGTCCTAATACTTGTATTTCTAACAGTTTCTAGGGTGATGGCAATGCTGTTGGCATGAGAACCATGCTTTGAGTAGCAAAATGACAGAACAGTGTTACTCAAAGTATGATCGTCAAATTTCCAGGTCCCTCCCTAATCTCACTAAATCTGAATTCATAGGGATGGGGCTCACATACAGTGCTTTAACAAACTCTCCAGGTAATTCTTATGCTTTCTGAAGATTGAGAAGCACTGGTACAGACATTAAGGGCCATAGGGCCAGATGTGTTGAACTTAGGACACATGTCCCTTCCCTCATGGTGATATCAGGCCTTGGCCTTTTGCAGGGACTGTCAATTCAGTACCAAGTGGCCTGGTTTAACTTTTCCAACATAAGCAGGCAGAAGACTAGCCAGGAGTCCCAAGGAGAGACTGACACTCCCCCAACATGCTCATAGGCACAGGCTGGATCAGCCAAAAAGAAAATAATGGCCAGAAAAGAGTGGTGATTTGAGCCAGATTGATGGCTATTCTTATTGCAATATTCACGATGAGCAGAGACTTTGTAATGGACTTAGCAGATGTGGATGTCCTACTGCCAGAGAGCCTCCCTGTCTAAATGGGAATTGCAACCACCCAATATGTTTCCCCATCCCCTGGCCTGAGATTGAGTTGCCACTGGCTCCCAGACACAGCTCCAGGCGCCCCAGATGGTACTGGCTGACACACTCTGAGGATGTCATTATGAACACATGCAAACCACATGAGGGGAATTAGCTTCTGGAGACTAAGTACATGACACTCCCCTCTTCTCCAAGGTCCCTAAAACACTGCGGGGAGGATCACAGGTAAGTGGACCTCAGGTGCTGGGAGGTCTCAGGAAACTGAGGACCCTCTGGAAACCCTTAGGACGAGGATGCCTGGCTGACGTTGGGAAATTCCTCTACCAATGAGTTCATGTGATAGCAAACTATATTCACATTCTGGCACTTTCTTCTGCTTTATCTTTTAACTTCATCATTGTTTGACTGTTTAATTATGGAAGTATCGTTTTGGAATAAAGGCAGGACCTTGAATTTTTCATTCTATCAGAAAAGTTTAAATGATTTATTAATATTTATTTTGCCAATGGTATAATGGCTTTCTCTAGCTAGTAATAATCCAAAGGCAAATAGTACCTTGGGATTGACAAATCCCTAGGATAATTAATTTCCTTTGACCTAGCTGATTTCACAAACCTACGAACCTTATTAACCAGGACTCTGACTCTGATTTTCAAAGTTGAATCCACCCAAATCCAGTTCCGTGGGATTAACAATCAGTACAAGGCCACCAGCATCTTCCCAATGTCTTGGATTCAAAGAAGCCCTTTCCATTATCTCTGAACTCAAAACACAAACAAAAACCAAAAGACAAAACAAAACATTCACTCTGATCACATTCCACACAATGTGATCTCCGTGGAATTATTAGGAGGGCTAGTTAGCTGCTCCTGTGCCCCTTCTACTTTCTACCTGGCCAGGCATTCTACTATTGAAGTAGAATTCTACTATTTTAGTTTATAGCTTTGAATTACAGAAAGATATTGGGATTATAAAACTTCAATGACCCTCAAAATGAAGCATTTTAATGCCAAGAAGGGAGAAACCACAAAATCCCAAGGGACACATATGGCACTAGTTGTTGTTAGGTGCTGTCGAGTTGGTATCCGACTCATAGCCACCCTCTGTACAACAGGGGAAACACTATTATCAGTGCTTCTCTGCTGTTCATAGGGTTTTCAGTGACAGATTGATTTTTGGGAGGGGGTTGCTAGGTCCTTCTCCCAAGCCTACAGCATCTGGTTTTCCCAGGCAGTCTCCCATCTAGGTACTAACCAGGCCCAACCCTGCTTAGCTTCTGAGATCTGACGAGATCAGAGGCCACAGGGCTACGGCTGCAGGCATGGCACTAGTAGAGAGCAATAAGGCACAGAAATGTAGAAATAAATGTTTTTCTCTTTCTAGTCTGTTGTTAGGAAGGTGTGTGACCCTAGGAAAATTGATGCCTTATTAGAATAGTTTCTCCATCTAACAGATCACACTAATACTTAGCCTACATCTTACTCTCTTCTCCCAAGTCCCCTCAGAGAAGAGACTAAAACAATAGTCTGTAAGTGTTTTGAAAAGCTGAAAATCTATGAGCATGAGGCATTAATTTCTAAGGTAATTTCCTTGTCTTGTGCAAGGTAGATCTGACCTTTCAAGGAAGATCAGGTACCAATCAGTAAACTGGAAAGGATTGAATATGATTTTAAAAGAAAGAGTGTTGCGTATAAGTAGCTCATGCAATCCTAGGAAGTCTTTTCATCTTTAAGATAAAACAAAACACGGCAGCTAAACCATCAGATTGTAATCCAGGAACCTGAGTGACCATGTGCCATTCTTTGGGTAAGATCGAAGTAAGACAGAAAATATTTGATGGTACAAACACAGTAGTAGCCCAAATCATCCATTGATAGCCTAGGGTTATTTTGGTTCATTTGGACCTTGGGTTTTCTGCTGTCTTACCTAGCTGCCTTTCCAGTACTTTGCTGTACACAAAAGCTTTTCCTTTGAGTTGTTTACTGAAGTATTTCAGGTGTCAGAATCAGAGATAGACATTCCTGAAGATAATAAAGATTAGAAAGAAAAGTCTTTGAATGTTTATAGTTTTATCTTTACAGTTTGAGAAAGTGGATTTATTCAACTCCAAATCTCCCTAGTCAGGCCATAGATTATCCAGACAGTTGAAGGACTGGAGGGGGAACAGTCCAAGAAGCATATCTAACAGAAAGATGTTTCCACCTGGAAGAATGACTCAATTCCAGCCCTGTTCCTTGTGGATTTGTTAATTGGATTTGTTCTTGCAGTTAAGGCCAATCAGCATATATTCTAGTTAGTGGTTACAGGCACTGAAAAATTGGACTTCTTCTCGGGGAAATGTGGCCAAGGAATAAAAGCACTTTCTCAAGAGGTTTGGTCTTACTGGAGTGCAAGAAAATTCACATGCTAAGCACAAATGGAAGTGAACGTTCTAACATGTCTACATTTCACTATGTAGGATGGGATATTCAGATGCAATATATTTAAACATTTCCATTGGGTTAGGCAGCCCTTTGGAGAGAGTTTATGTATATAAAGTTGTGTGGTCACAAACCCAGCAGCTCCTATCCCACCTGAACACTGTAGCCACGTGATAATCTTCATACATAAATCAAAATACTGTCTCACTGATTGGAAAGTGGTGCTACTGGCACCGCCATTAGTGAGTGCAGGTGTGCTAACAGACTGGGGAATGAAGAGGTCTTTCTGTCCTGGATGTGTGCAGATTGTTCTTGAATTGGCAGCTGCAGCTGTTATTGTGCAACTAGTGCAGCTGTTGGACGAAAGTGTATTGGGGGTTGGCGACCACTTGAGGGAGATCACCTGCCCTTCACCGGCCTGACAGGTCTTGGGGAAGGTCCAGGAGAAAGGAGGCATGAAGTAGCTGCTTACGGCCGTTGCTCTAGACCAGTGATTGTAAACTCAAAAGCCTATGGGGCTAAATGCAGTGTGGAATCCCAGACTGGATCTTAGAACAGAAAAAGGGCATTTGTGGATGAAGTGATGAAACCTAAATAAAGCTTTGTTTTTGTTGCTGTTAGATGCCATAAAGTCATGTCCAAGTACGAGACCCTCACATGGTTTTCAATGGTTGATTATTTCAGGATTCCTTCAAGAGTAGATTGCCACATCCTTCTCCCGTTTTTGCAGTGCTGGGGATTGAACCCAAGTCCTTAGAGAGTGCAGAGAAGCACTCTACCAATTGAGCTAAACTCCAGCCAGAATAAAGCCTATAGTTTACTTAATAGTAGTACACCAATGTTAATTGCTCACTTTGGGCTATGTAAGATGTTGATATAAGGAGAACTTAGTAAGGGTATATAGGGAAATCTCTGAATTGTCTTGGCAATTTTCTGTAAGTCTGAAGTTACTGGAAAATGTAAAAATATGTGTTTAAAAACAGTCTAGGTCAGTTAGCATGTAATATAGAGGAGTAAAGTGGGCCAGGATATACCGGTCACAAACTGATCAGCTCTTGTCTTATCTAAAGAATGTCTAGTTGCTTATCTCTAGCTAATTTTCACCATATAGAAATGCAGGTCCTAGTCTTATGGATTTCTTTTTCTTTTTCAAGAGTATTTAAAAAGCTCTGTGTGTGTTGTCCCAATTTTAAAACAACTATTCAAAAAAATTTAAATCCTCTTACTTATGGACAAATGAAATATAGTCACGCACATGGGCATAACTTCTCTTCTGGACACCAGAACAGTATACATGCAAAAGAATTATCCCAGAAGCTTTAAAAATGAAGATTCCCAGGTCCTAACCTCAAATGTTATAATTATGTAGATTCAGAGCCAAACCCAAGATTCTACATTTTTAAATAAGCATCCTAGGTGATTTTAACGTAGGCTATTAATAGATTCCACCAAGAAACACTCCTTCTAGAAGATGAATTTCTTTTCCCTTTGCTTCATCACACTCTTAATTCAACTTCTTATTCTTTCTCTCATTATCAGTGATACAAATTCCAGGCCAATGTTAAAATATAAGTTCAGAACTGTGCTGTTCAATATGGTAGCCACTGGCATGTGAAATTTGGGGATCTAAGTATAAAATACATGCAGGATGTCAAAGATGTAGCACAAATTTCAGCGTGCAAACATTCTATTAGTCACTTTAACATTGACTAGAGGTTGAAATGGTATTTTAGATATACCAAGTTAAACAAAATATATTTTAAAAATTATTTTCACCTACTATAGGAAATTTAAAGTTACATATGTGGCTCACATTTGTGCCTCACAGTGTAGTATATTTTTGTTGGACAACGCTAGTCTGAGAATCTTCCATGAAGAGGATTATTTTCCCCTCAAACCTTATCACATATGGCAAAAGGAGTAATTAGTTCTGCCCAAATTACCAGGTCCAGGGATTTCACATGGCATCAGGGGTCAGAGCGCTAGGAAAATGAACACTAATCATACCTCAGCATCCATCCCCGGAAGGCAGCTGGCTGAGATTTAGTGCCCTTGGTTTCCTGACTCTTTATCCGCCATCAGAAGCAGACTAAAAGATAATCACACAATCATAGAAGGACAGGATAAGCACAATTTATCATGGGTGCCATTTCCACAGATACAAGGAAAACTATAAGTTCTGGGCTAAGTATTGTTGTTGTGAGGTGCTGTCGAGTTGACTATGACTCATAGGGATCCTCATAGGGTTTTCATTGACTGATTCTTTCAGGATTGTTTCAGGATTGTTTCAGGAGTGGATTGCCACGTCCTTCTCCCATTTTTGCAGTGC